>APFE031450879.1:112182-188702 GCA_000404065.3 Pinus taeda
TTGGGTGATTCCTCCACGGTGAGACGATAAGTGCTAGTACGGATTGGGCTCCCACGTACTGTCACGTATATATGGGGAGACTCCATTAGGCTTGCACCCTTTATCCATAGGAAGTCGAGTCTGCCGCCTTGTGAACCGTAACGCACCGAACACAGCATTTGGGAAGATTGACTGCAGTACGTAAAGTCCTTGGTTCTCATACGATTGCCAAGGTGTATAAGTAGTTTTACGGGTTGCTTGGTAAACCTTTTGCCTAGAACTTCCAGAGTAGTCACTTTTGATCCTTTTCAGACTCTCTAAAAGAAAAGGTGTAAGTGAGCGTCTTGTCACTTCGTGCTTATTAAACATTCGAAGTAGATAGAGTCATCTTTTCATCCTTTTCTCGACTCTCGAAACATGAAAATGTCAAGTTTGGTTCCTGTGTCTTAAAATTCATTTGGCCACGATAATATTACCCGGTTAGATCTTGTGTGCGTTTAGTTTGAGTAGGTTTATCATTAGCTTCTTTAGGGTCTTTGTTGGGACATCCTGGCGGATCCATCGACTCCGTCATCGATCCCAAGTGAAGAAGGGTCCCCATCTTCTGTTGCCCCTAAAACTCCGGTCTGTGGTGCTTTTCCCATTGTTCCAAGCGTACAACCGTTGAATTCTCGAGCTCCAGGAGATGATTTCTACGAGTTCTTTTACAACCCTGTTTGGGAACCCTCTGACGAGTCTCATCCTGCCACTCCTCTCGGTGCTCCATCTTCGATGGCCTCATCCGATATGGGCAACGCTTCTTGTCATGCGGAAAGAGTTATTTTTGCGGACAAACCTAACCTCCCTAGGAGTCTAAGACTCTCTAGTGACAAACAAGACAAACAAGAGCAATCCTTCTCTAAACATACATTATTCTATGAGAAGCCAAGTGTTGTTCGATCCTACCTCAAATCCAACGCTTGTTGTAGCAGTCCAGCCTTGCTGATCCAGATGAGCTCCTCCTCCTTCACTTTAAGACCTGCATACACTAATAAGACAAACGATTACATAACACCTGAATATTTCATAAAACAAAGCATATTCATCACATAGACCAAGGAGTACATGAAATAATTCATTAACAACAAATCATTGAGAAGAATGGACTTATTTGTATTAAGGAAACAAAAAAGGAACCATTACAACCTGAGCCTTGATGTTGTGCAAGCTCCTCCCAGGGTCCAACAAGAGATTTCCTCTACTTTGACAAGCTCACCCACTTCCAATATGGCAACAAGAAAGGATGGTAATCTCTCCTCACAAGTTAACAATGGAAATCCTAATTCCAGCAGCATCTACCCTTTGGAATGTTCAGCTTTCAACCTCCCCTCCTCTGGCCCAAAGCCTGTATTTATAGTGTTCTAGAGGAAGTTATTCAGTTCCAACATCAATGGGACACTCCCTCTTTTGGATGGGGTAGCTCCTCTCTTGATGGGATAGTTCCTCTATCATAGGGATGCATGAACCATCTGGAGGCGCTCAATACACGTCAAACACTCTTCTAGAAGGCTCTAGAAGTGACCACAAGTAACTTTTTAAAGATGAAACTCGCGCCTTTTGACCTTTACAGGGGTACGCACCCATCCTTTGGCTTACAGAGCGTACAAGTACGCAGGTATAGTGTGTTTGGGATGCGTACACGCAGGCAAGGTAGAGAGAACCTGCGTACCCAGAGATAAACATGTTTTTAAGTGACTTTCTCTCTTTTTGAAGTTTGACATGAAGAGCAGAGGTATGAGGCTTGACAAGGAGGATAATATGACTATTGATGGAGCCATATTAACTGTAGGTAGTCATGGTGACAAATTTCAGTGTAACAGCTAGCTCATCCCTAACAAGTCTAAGCCTGGTGAGGTAGTTGAAAACATATTCACACTTATCTATTCGTGTATTTCTCAACTTCTCTCTAAGAATAAGCTTCATGTTATTGATATCATTCTGATACAAATTTAGAATGACATCCCACATCTTCTTCGTTCTATCCAAATTTGTGATATGTGGAACTATATGATCCTTAACACCATCAAGGATTGTCCTCCTCACTTTGGAATATTCCTTCTTATATGTTGTGAGCTATGTTAAATCCACCGCTACTGCTACAACATTGGTCACATATTCCTTGAGACCATTTTTCTCCAGTAATAATGAAATTCTAACCTTCCAGACACCAAAACTAGATGCCCATCCAATTTGTCCTGATCTATCAATCCAACTGAACCCATTTCTGAAAAACCCTTGGAAAGTATAGCAACGCCTAGATAAATTAGAAGAATTCAAGCTGATTTTTATAAACCCTCATGTTTCTCTTCTTATGCTTGTGTTGATCCTCTTCTGCCCTCATATTTTCTCTGATACCATGTGAAATTTTTAAAATTATTACAGTTAATCTAGTTATTATTTTCCTATCTTTAAAATATTATTTTTCTTTTGTAATTATATATGACAATTACTGAATAAAACACGACTACAACTTCACCAAAGTTATATCAAGAACTAAGAAAATATCTCACACAAAATAATATACACCGATATTTTTGGACAAATTGTCCCTAAAAGAAACCCTAGTGTGGGGAAAACCAATTCTACAGATGAGGATTTTATTATTCCTCAACAAATCAAGGATTACATAAACTACTTGCCTCTTACTGGAAAATATATGGAAACATTTTTTCTTCACCTCCACTGACCAATTCAAATTGGAAAATCCATGATTTTCTTATGAAAACCAACTTAGACCTCTTTATGCAACTCACACTCCCTTTATGCACTTCCCATTGGAAATGCACATTTTCTATTCCTAAAGCTCACACTTTCTTCAGAAAATAAATTCAATGAGTTTCTCTATCTCCAGCAACTCCATAAACCCACTCACAATGCCTCCAAAAAATTTATCTAGCAACTAGAAATAAAAAAATTAGCCTTCGACAAATCACACTGGAAAAATTGGAAATTCACATTAGTTGAATAAACCTCCCTTTGTAGAAATAATTTGAACTCCTTCCTTTTCTTGGAAAATTTCTCTTACTGAAACCCTATTGTTGATATCCTCCATGCTATCATTGTTCCCTTGCTCTCACTGCAAACCTTCTTGTATGAATTGAATGATCTCTAAAGGCCCCATCAATATACTCTTATAATCTCTCATTGAGTAATCAACATCCATGATCTAGTTCCAATCGATGGATAATATCACCTTGACTTCTTCAAATAGTTTTTCTAGAAATCACTCGAGGAAAATAAATTTGTCTCAATTAATACTAATTAATGAACCACTTTAGTTAAATTATACTTAGGAGAATAATTAAACTAGATAATGAACTATAATAAAGGCAATTTTCCTTAGAAACTTTTTTATGGGTATTGGAGATAATTTATCCATCTGTGTTTCTAACCCCATAGACACCACTTGAGACTAGACCACCTATTTGAGCCACACAAACTAACATAGGTAAGGGATGAGATAACCTTGTTTCCTATTACTAGGTTTGATGGTACAAGAAAGCAAGCATCCTTTTATGAGCCTAGATACATGTTCTTTAATATTACGCCAATAAACATACCTCTGAAAGTTGGAAACTATCTTCCCTACACCAAAGTTCCCTATAACCTTGGAGGTGTGAGCCTTTCTAATTAACTATTTGCTCACCTTTAGGAACGCATAACTTATCCAGCTTTTAGATTGACCCATCAAGGAGATGGAATTCAATTGTCTTTTCACCATCGTGCACATGACTCTAGCTTTGTAACTTTTAAAAAACCTCCTTGAAGTCATCATCCTCCAAATATACCTATCTATATTCATCATGGGTGAATGGCTCCATGTCCACCAAAGTTTCCAAAGCCGAGATCTTTGATGTGGGTAGCCTTGAAATCATGCGGGGAAACTTGTTTTTATTTTCCTTCTTGTGCTTGATCACTAAATGAAACTGCTATAGAAACCCCTTCCACTTGTAATTCTTGGTTTGTTGTAGTGCTCTCTAAGCCAACAAGTACTATAGTGGTAGATGATATATGTGTATTATTGTCTCCTTTCCCATCAGATAGTGTTTCCAGTTCACCTCTTGCACCAAGGAATAGATCTCCTTGTTTTAGGTAGTGTACTTAAAAATTTCCCCATGAAACACTTCATAATGGTAGCATACAGGCCTTCCTCCTTGCACCAAGACCACTCCCATAGCATACCCACTCACATTTGTTTCCACTTCAAAGGGCTATTGCAAGTTCAATAATTCCATAACTAGTGCTTGACTAATCTTCTTCTTCAACTCCTCAAAGGCCCTCTTTTGAACCTTTCCCCACCAAAAGGTCTTTCCACTCAATGTTATGGCATGGAGTTGTGTTGCTACCATTGAAAATGATGTATGAATTTCCTCAAGTATTGTGATGCCCAAATGAAACTACTGACCTTAGAGACATTATAAGGCGCTAACCAATTCATAATAGCCTCCATCTTGGCAAGGTTTATCTTCAACTCTCCTCCACCTATCACATACCCAAAATGAAGAAATTAAACACTTAACCTCTGTTTTCAAAAACATAGGATACAAGGAGTTTAGTATTAAGAAAGCTATAAAAAGAGCTCAGGATGTGGTCCTCTCTAGGGGTCTTGGGGAAAATAGGAAAGAAAATTGTGGGAAAGTATAGCTCCCATTCATTCCGGGGATTACAGATAAGATTGCAAAAATTCTAAGAAAGAAGTATATAAACACTCAGTTTACAACATGTGGAACAATTAGGCAAATGATAAGGTCAGTCAAGGATAACATAGATCATCAACAACTCAAGGGTGTGTACAAGATTGATTGCTCATGTGGCAAGAGTTATATCGGGGAAACAGGACGATCTCTAAAGACAAGACTTAAAGAGCACAAAGCTGATATTAAGAATGGGAGATCTCATACATCAACCCTTGCGAAACACTCATCCAAAACCAAACATCATATGGGTTTAGAAGACGCCAAAATCATTGCAAGAGAGGATCGTTATTAAAAGAGGGAAATCAGAGAGGCCATCGAAATTATGAAATTTCCTCAGAGCCTCAACAGGGACAATGGGAGTGAGATTAGTGGAAATTGGCTCCCCCTGATTAGACAAATAAATCCTTCCAAGTCTTTTGTAGCTTAGTATCACTGGTTTCTCCCAAGTTAATTAATTAATTAAAATTAATTAATAATAACTAATATAACAAAATAAAATTTATTCTAATAACTATAGATATAGTAACAATAGTTTTATAAATTAACATCTGGAAAAGAAAATTATAAAAATTATAAACAAAAATTATAACATTTTATTTATTTTATTATTTTTAGTTTATTTATTTATTTATGATTATTATTATTATTTATTTATTTGTTTTAAAACTTTGTGTCTATTATTTAAACTTGATTTAATTATAATAAATTTATTAATATTAATTTTTAAATTAATTAATTAATTAAACTATTAATTGTTTTTAATTTGTTGGTTTATTTGTTATTATTGTATTTATTTATTTATTTTTGGTGTAAACTCTTTGTTGTTAATTTTATTTTCAATTTACATAAAGTAATTTTAAAATTAATCTATTATAATTTTAAACTAATATACTATTTTTGGTTCCTTAATTGATTTTTTATATTATAATATTTCTTTTAACTCTTTGCGATATTTAAAAAATATATATTTATTTTAATAAATATAATTAACTATTACTCTATTTTTGGCATTTATGACTAACTAATATTTTTGAAATTAATTTATTTTACATAATTTTTAATTTAATTCATTTTAATTTATATTCATCAATATATTTACAATGATTTATATTTTTTTGATTTACTTATTAATTTACTTATTCTAGTATTGTCCACTTACATTTTAATTTTAATATCAATAACCAAAAATTTTCTTATTAAAATAATTATAATAATAATTCTCTAATGTGGATTTTGCTGAAATTCATTCTGCACAATCAAGTATGGATCACAAAGTCTAATCTCTTTAATAATGAGAGTTTTGGTTAAAATGCAGTATAATTAAATTAAATTAAGTTTATATATTAATATTATTTTACCCTTTATCAGAGTCAAGCTAGCCGTTATCCAGTCAATTCTAGCTGTTGTTTTTTAGCCATTGAGCCATGGGATTCTCTGCCCTATCTATTTAATGTGCTAAGTGAGATCCAGTCAATTCTAGCTGTTGTTTTTTAGCCATTGAGTCATGGGATTCTCTGCCCTATCTATTTAATGTGCTAAGTGAGATCTGCTCGGATAGTTCGAAATGTCCACAAAAATTTTTCTATGTGATTTTCCCTGAAGATTCTTCAAAAAATTGATATGGACCACAGAAGTCTCAATTCAATAAGTGTATAAACAATTTCTTATTCATATTCATTCACTCACATAACCTTTTTATTTTAATTATTATTATAAACATATTCCACATGTATATATAATTTTATCTTAAATTAAATATAAATTTAAAATTTAAAATTTAAAATATATAATATATCACCAACAATATCTAAAAAATTATAATACTATGTATTTAAAAATACAATTTAAATAATAAAAGAATATAATTTTATTAAAATCTATATAATCAAAATATATTAATAAAAAAAAAAAAACAAATACATACAACAATTAACTACCATCCATTTACCAAAAACCTAAGAATAAAATATAATTAATAGTTAATTACGCATCATCTTCCCACGAGCAATTAAGCGGTCATGAGCGCAGCGGGCGAGGCTAATCCTTGAAATCTGCAAAGGAAAGGAAAGCAAAGCACATAGAAACACGTTACCTCTGCTGGCCTCGAGGTTGGTGCACCCTTTCTTTTTAATACTTACTTTTATATTAAGGAGGTTGGCCTCCTTAAAGTCCAACAAAAACCATATGAAATACATTTTACGATGCCCCCTCTTACCTAACAGTAATATTATTATGAGTGTGAGCCCCCCTTGTATCTCATCCCCCTAGACAAAACCCTATAAAACTCCATCCCCACACCCTCACATCTGTTTCCTACCATCATCTTTTTGTTTTACGTCCCTAACATGTCACTACACACCTTAACCCTAAAGTCAACACCCTAATACTTTATCTAAATTTATGATAAATGTCCACATCTGTTTGGCATTTTACCTAATTTATAATAACCTATAGTTTTTGAAAGATAATATATGCTATTTTTTCTAAATGAAGTTTGTCTACATGTGTGTAAACATGCGACAAGGTCCTTAATGGAAGCTAAGTTGCCTTATATATATTTATGTGATTCACCCCAAAGGGCATCTCACCCTCAACACATTTGTCAGATTCAAAACTTTATTGAAATTATAATAATAGTGTATTGTAAACATGGGTCTGTGCAATCCCACCCATTTCCTAATCAGACCCACCCATTAAAAGGACCACCGCCTCTGCTTAGGAAATGGGTGATTGAGCCTTGGTACCCAACTCTAAGCCCCCCTTGTCTAACCATATGTGATGAGTTTCAACCAGGTGGTGGACCAGATTACAAAAAGCAAAAATCAAAATTGGGCAGCTCGTCGATATCTCGTAGACTACCACACAATGCTAAAACCAAATCTTTGGTTTTTTAATTGCAACTACATTTGTATGACAACCAATCTTCTATATAATTCCAAAGGACTAATGCGGGATTCCCTCAATAGGCAATTATATAATTTATTTGGACACATGATTCTCAAGTTCATCATCCCAACAAATCATTTTCTATGGCACTAAACTTTAGAGGAATTGTACCAAAAAAAAATTAGTCAACATCCAAAGTGTTAAAAATATTAAAGTCAATAGCAGTCAACACTAAACTTCTTGTAATAATGTTCATAGGGACTAACAATATATGAGAAAATTATGCAAGTCAAATAAAGAATCCCAAACTTTGTCTCTTGTAATAATGTTCATAGGGACTAACAATATATGAGAAAATTATGCAAGTCAAATAAAGAATCCCAAACTTTGTTTAACGATTAGAGTGGAGTGAAGGTGACCTACGGTATATTTTCACTTTTTTTTTTTTTTTTTTATGTTTAATGTATTTAAAAATGATATGAAGTAGAATTGAGGCCTCAAGTCAAAAATTAGCCGTTTATCTTGTTAGCAGTTGGAGTCTTTGCTCAGACTTTTTAACTTGCTGGACTGGATCTATTTCTTCAACTTGTCATGACGATGAACCACACTAGTTGGTTCGAAACGCGTCGACAAATGTCTTTCTATATGTGATTTACGCCGAAATTCTTCTTATAATAATATGAAGTATAAATAAAAATCGATTTAGACCTATTTTCATTTTGGATCTAGCAAGCATTAAGAGGGATCAAATCTCATTTCACTTTAAATGAGATTTTCACTTCAAGAGATTTGATCTATCGACATTTGATAGATTTGGAGTTAAGATAGATCTAGGTTGGTTTAATGATTAATAATTGATAATTGTAATTATTATTAGTCTCTGCCTCGCTAGGGACCATAGCATTCGCCTCACAATCAAATTGTGTTGACTGTGAATTATTTGGCTATGTTTTTTATTTTAACCAAGTTTCCAGAAAATTCTTAATATTTCTATTTTTACATAAATTCAAAAATAATTTTTGAATTTTCAGTAAATGTTATTTCTAATTTCCTATTGGTTAAGGAAGCTCTAATGGGACATAATTCCCCTGGTGGAGGGCGGTGTTTTTTTTTTTTCCCTCCAGTGCTCGACAATTCATTTTAAAATTAAAATAAAAGTAATTTTGTGAGTGCCATTGCATTGATGAATCCTCTAACATTGGCATTGTTATGTTAGTGCCCTGCTCAATGATGCGAGAATTGATTTGGTTGCTTGACATTGTTATGTTAGTGCTATGCTTAATGATGCAAGGAATGATGTGGTTGCAGGTTATTTGCATAGGCCTCGGGGGGGGGAGTTTGCTGAACAAATGTTGAATTAATATTAGTACGTTTCCTTGTGTGGAGGTTGGAGTATGTGCGGGAGAACTGGGGTCCTTTGCATGGTGAGTGTTGTGACACTTATCAACAATGTGCTAATAGGTACAGTTTCATTGTACGAAACTTTTACTATACAGAGGAAAAAGTATGTGCAGGAGAACTAGGGGTCTTTTGCATAGACAAGGGTGCTCTAACACTATTGGGGGTGCAAAGGGGGCTAGTATCGGTTTTTTAACAATTATCATAATCATTGGACTATAAAAAGCTACTCTTATTATGCAATATTAAATAGACCATGTTTTCAATCTATGTGACATGTGGTTGCAGGACACTATTATGTTAGTGTTTTGCTCAATGATGTGAGAATTGATGTGGTTGCAGGTTTTTTGCATAGTTTTCGAGGTTGGGGGGCGGGGGGCTGAAAAAATATCCAATTAATATTATTGAGTATGTATGGGAGAACTAGGGCTACTTTGCATAGACGAGAGTGCTAAATAAATCGTGTTTTCAATCCGTGTGATGAAGAAGTGTTGTGTGTTAAAACGAAGTGAGTCAATTCAATCTTTGTATTGAAAGTAGATGGTACATGTTAGTCCTTGGTGTTAGTTGAGTTCCTGGTTCCCCAAATGTGTGGAAAGTATTGTGAAAAGTTTATTAAAGTAATAAACATACAAATCTTTTTTATAATTATTATATAGGAACACATTTAACAACTACAGAAATAGTTGTGTGGAGGGAGTTATGCGAAGATGGTTTTACGAAGATGGATGTTCGAAGGAAGCATGTACGGACAAATGATGTGCGCAAAACTTTGACTGTGCTAAAATATTTGTACAAAGTTTATTAAAATATACAAATCTCTTTTTAATACTTATTCAGGAATGCATTTCACAATGTATGCTCATTAATTAATACAAGTTTTGAATGTTAATGACTGACTGAAGGATGTTATTGAGTATGGAAGTAGTTGTGTGAATGAAGTTGTGCGGAGGTGTTTGTGCATGTGTGGAGGTTATGCAGAGAAAAAATGCATGTGTAGGATTTGTGTGGAATGAGAGAAGTGCAAAGGGATATTTTAATTGTAATGCATTTTGATAATAGTAGATTGTGGGTAAGAGCAGTGCTTATTTTATTATTACTATATTCTGTGGAGTGTGGAGGTTCATAAAATGAAAGCTTGAGATTTTTTTGCAGACAATGGACAATGTTGTCCAGAGGAAGCGTGTGTGGACAACAAATGCATGTGCTGATCCGAACTTAAAAATGAACGCAAGAACTTACAGATATAATCATAGACATAGAGATGCATCTAAAAAACACTTCATTTCATTAATAGAAAAATACTAAACTATGCTTACAAATAGAATGGAAATAAGATAGTGTTACAAATCCATTTGGGCACATCAATCCATCATTCAAGTCAGTGTTTTAGGGCTCATCAAACCCTAGTTTCAATTGCTACATGCCCTAAACAAATCACCCCTTTGAATGCCTCCTCCCCAAACAGTTTCGTTGACTTGAAGACATCCAGAAATAGCCTCTAGAGGGACCAACGCAGGTAGGCCCATGTAAGGGTGCGATGCAGAGCAGTTAAGTCCATGCCAGGGTGCTCTGCAGAGCACTTAGGATTCCTTTCACCTGCGTTGGGCGAGATTGAGTAAAATTCACATAAGGTTTGGGAATATTCTTATCTTCTGGAGTCATCTAGAAGGTTCCCTCACTTATCAACTCCTATGAGCTCGAAAATGGATGAGGAATGAGTTAAGATGCATCCTATCCTCTCATCCATTCCTCCATGGAACTAATTCTAAGTATGGAAGGCCATTCAATGCCACCATTTATGACAAAACCTCCTTCATCTTCCTATAAATTGACCACTCATCTAAGTGATCAGGGGTTGGATTATGTTGAATTGTAAGGAGATAATGTTGCTCTGAGATTTGGCTTTGAAGCAAGTATTGTAATGATACAAGTTTGTCATGCTTTTGATGTGATGCGGATGGGATCCAAGCTGGAGGAATGGCTTTGAACCAGACACCAATGGTTGTAATTCCTTCTTCTATTCAATAAAGTGTTTGAACCTTTCTCCCATATGTTTGTATTGTTTTATTATGCTTATATGTGTGAAATGTATCTGAGTTCCATTCACTTATATTCAATAGATCTTTTGCTTTAATCGATTGTTTGTTTTCTATTGTGTTTACAGGTACTTCTCAAGCGTATTAAGTATGGGAAGGAGCGATAGGATCGATACAAGGGAGACGAGAGGAAAGTGGAACTACAAGTAGGTCTTCTCATCTTATCTATTACTTATGGGAAAAGGCTAAAACACTTTAATTGTTGTTCTAGATATGGCTACTTATCTAGGGAATTAGTATTTATCCATAGATACCAAAATCTCCAAAACAAATTGGTGACTCCACTGGGGAATTATCACCTTTCCTAGTAGCTTATCCACCTCCTAGGACATTCTTGTAGACCCTACTTATGTTCATTGATTGTATTTCAACTCTTTGCATTGAATTTTGGTAAAAAATTGAGGTTAGATGACTCTTGAGTGGCCTCTCAAGAATCAACACAGGCTTGGTCAGGGGAGAGTGCTCTACAGAGCACCCTTGAGTGAGAGATAGTGCTCTCCAGCACAGTTAGGCCCTCTTTGACTTGTGTTGATCCACCTTAGGTCAAATTCCCACATTTGGATTGAGTTTTTGCCAAATTTCTTCTATTTGATTGCTTGCTGATTGATCAACGAATGTCATGTCTCAGAGAACAAGTTTCTATCTCCTTGTCTAGCCCTACTTTGAGTTGATTGATTAATGTTTCTTAAATGTTTTCTTTGTCATTATCAGTCTATAGTCAAAGTTAGAATATAGTTGAATAATCTTTGTTTGAAAGAAAGTGTCGTAAAGTCTTCTTTTCCTTCGAAACATAACTATCGTAAAAGTCTTCGTTCTTGTTAAAGATTGATTGATTGTATGTGCATATTTCCTTTTATTCATAATCACATTAAGGAAATCGAAAAGAAAAACTTGCATCATTCATATTGTAGTTTGTGAATCTTGAAAGGAATAGCTAGGGAAATTGCATTAGATGTGCTCGTTTCTCTTTGTCAAAGATCTGATTGCTCTATCCCTACTAGCTAAGGTTTTCATTGTTGAATTGAATGAAACTAATGCTTATCATATTAGTTGGATTTTAGGAATTGCAAACATACATCACATGGTGAACCTTGAAAGGAAAATTCTAATGAAGATCAACTTAAAATTTATTTGAATTTACCTAATGGAGCATTATCACCTAACGAAAAACATTTAGTGGTTCTAGGCTAGAGACGTGTTCTGACGTCATAAAACAAACCAGCTGTCGCTAACTTGTCTGCAATACATCCTGAGTGTTATACCCCATTCCATGTACTAAGTATATCATAGCTCGTCCACATACCTTCGGGTATATAGGGTGGTGTTACAGTACGTAGAGTATATGGGAATGCTCTCAATGTGTGGTTTTGCATTAGACAATGCTTATATGAATTGGGCCTCCACGTACCTTTGGGTATATATGGGAGGACAAAACTAGGTTGCTATCCATCCTTAGGTAACCGAGTCGGCCACCTTGTACATTGTGATACACCAAACACAACATTTGGGGAGATTGCCTGCCTGTACTTCTTGGTTCGTGAGGAGGTATTATGTAGTTCACAGTTGCTTGGTAAACCTTTTTCTTAGATTATCCCTCTTTTGTTTTGTCATGTTACTTTGATTAAAATAAAATTAATTGACCACAGATAACATCCTCCACGCTCACTCCTTAGTTGATCTTAGGTTGAAACATATGGCGACAAATCCAGAGTCCACCGATCAAGGAATTCCTTTTGATGGGAATCCTAGTCCTTTTCCTCCTTTCAAAAATATTGGTGCTCTTTATATGGCTACATCATCCCTTTCGGGATTTACCATTAGCTTTCCAGTATGGTTGTTTTCAACCTCCTTGGTTCAAAATGTCGTGATTTCTCTGCAATCAAGTACTCCTCTAACTGGACAAAATCAACCTCCAGTTTATCCTAAAGTTGACCCTTTGCCTTCTTCCTTGGTTGTTTCTTCCTCCCCTTCTTCCTCTTCGCTTGGTGAAAGTATTGGTACTAGTAACCATGTGGCTAAGAAGAAGAAGAAGCAAATTCAACAGAGGGGCAACCAAGCAACCATTCCTTTAAATGCAACATCTAATGAGAAACTATCCTTCAAGCCTCACAAAGTTTGATATCCATGCAAACTTTGTGTGGGAGACCATCTTCTCCGAAATTGTCCTGATATCACTTAGATCTTAGAGGAATGGTCTTCTCGTTCACATAATCTTGTGTGATCAACTTCTGTAGATCATGTTGGTGACACACCATCAACTAGTGGTAGAAAATTTCATGGAAAAAATGGTAAAGTTAAGTTTCCTTGTAGGTTATGTGAAGGGAATTACCCCATTCACCTTTGTCCCTATTTGGATGAAGCCAAAAAAGTGTTGGATAACCGTCCCGCTTCTCCAAAATGACTTCCATCTAGCTATAGGAGACTCTCCCTTAATCCTTCACTAGTTGATGAATTGACTGACCAAAATCAACCGTCGGTCAAACCCACTCTCTTTGAAAGTGAATCCTATGAGTCTATACGTGACCCAAATCAACAGGTCAAGGAAATAGTTGACCCGATTTCACCTTCAGTTAATCGTACCTTTCTCGAAGAGAGTGAGTATGATACCACTCAGGTTCTTTTTGTTTCTATAGATTCCAATGAGCTTGTAGGCAACCCTCCTGTTCCATCAAGACAGGAGGAAAATCCTCCCATTCTCATAACTCAAGGGGACAATTCTCCTGTTCTTACAGTACCCCCTCCAAGTAGTTTGGTCACTTCCTTTGATTAGAATCAACTGGTAGGATTCCATCTTCCTTCTTATGTGCCTTTCCAAATCATAGTACAAGTTTGTAATATGATTGTATCTGACACTATTATAGATGAAGGTGCATCTGTGAGTATCCTTTCCTCCACTTCTTGGCAAGCGCTCGGTTCACCACCACTTGTACCTGTTACCCAAAATCTGTTGGCTTTTAACAAAGGAACCAGCCAACCATTAGGGATCCTTCCATAGTTTCCTATTAATTTGGGAGGAAAACTCATTTATCTGAATGTGATGGTAGTCCCAGGCCCTTTAGATTACAATTTACTTCTTCGGCATGACTATGTTTATGACACGGGAGCTATTGTTTCAACACTCTTTTGAGTGATTTGTTTCACACATGAAGGCATAATTGTCATCGTTGACCAACTTTCATTTCCTGGTCCAAATATGGCTTCCAGTCAACCATCTTCCCTTTTGTACCAATGGTATTATCCTTGCCACGGGTTAATTATGTGGCAACCCATTCCATGTCTACATCAACGGACGATCAATTTTGTGATGTTGTGCATTATGTATTGGGGGCATTGGACCTAGATCTCTCCTTCTAGAGCATTGTTCTCCCATTAGATGAGAACCTATTGGAAGTCATGACCTCTTATGGGTCATGATCAATGTATATGAGGATAGTTCCTTGTCTTGTGTCAACCTCGTTAAAAAATGAAACCAAGGATATGAGGATAGTCCCTTGTCTTGTGCCAACCTCGTTAGAAAATGAAACACGGAATATGAGGATAGTTCCTTGTCTTGTGTCAACCTCATTAAAAAATGAAACCAAGGATATGAGGATAGTTCCTTGTCTTGTGTCAACCTTGTTAAAAAATGAAACAAGGAACATGAGGATAGTTCCTTGGTTTGTATCAACCTCGTTAAAAAATGAAACCAAGGTATGAGGATAGTTCCGTGTCTTATGTCAAGCTTATTAAAAAGTGAAACAAGGAGTATGAGCATAGTTCCTTGTCTTGTGTCAAGCTCATTAAAAAATGAAACAAGGAATCTGAGCAGAGTTCCTTGTCTTGTGTCAAGCTCATTAAAAAATGAAACAAGGTCCCCTAGAGAAAAGTTCCAATTTGAGTCTTTGATTAGATCTCGTAAAATCCCAGTCGAGTCTTTCACTTGATCTCATAAACGAACCTTCATTCCATCCACTTGATAACCACAAGTAGTCAGCTTAGGTGAATGTAATGAAGCTTGGGGGGCATGCACCCAGTGGTAAAGTTAAGTTTCCCTATAGGTTATGTGAAGGGAATCACCCAATTCACCTTTTTCCCTATCTGGACGAAGCCAAAAAGGTGTTGGATAACTGTCCTGCTTCACCACAGCGACTTCCATCTGATTATAAGAGACTCTCCCTTTCATCATGCTAGGGGAATGTAAACTAATTCCAAGCATAGTTTTTGTTTTCAAGCTTGTGTAAAAATGAAACTGAATTTAAGCATAGTTCTTCATTTCAAGCCTGTGTAAAAATGAAACTGAATTCAAGCATAGTTCTTCATTTCAAGCTTGTGTAAACATGAAACTGAACCCAAGCATAGTTCCCTATGGTTCAAGCTTGTGTTAAAATGAACCCATTTCGATGATTTCCATTCTATCAACCTCTTTCATCAGATGAGCCTTGGTTGTTTTCATCCCGTTGCCACCATCCATTTGACCGATCATACACTTTCACTTGGTTGTTTTACCCTTTTTGAGGAACAGTTGCAATGAGTGGTCTTATTAGCCAACCTCTTCACATAAATAAACATGTTTTGAGAAGTTCCAACATCACCAGAACCAATTTCTATCCTAGACACCACTCGTTCCTCAAAGTCGAGTCCTCTTTAAGCTCTTTTCAGACTCTCGAAATATGAAAAGATTGTCGAGCGCTTGTCCTTTTCAGCTTGTTAACATATTGTAAATGAAATCTACTCAGTATAAGTTTAACCCTTTTTTGGAATGAGATAGGTTATTTATGAAAAAGGAATACGTTGACCGAACATGGTCAATAGGTTCTCTCTCGTATTATTTTACACTTTTTCGGGCTTGAGAGACAAATCTACGAAAAAGAACTTGTGGAGTTTTCTTTTTTTCCCTTTTCAAACTCTCTAAACATGAAAATGACCGAGTTATATTTGTCGTTAAACTCATTAAAACATCAAATAGCAACAAACTTGTCCATCTAGACAAGACCGAGTTTCACCTTCGCTAAACTCGTTAAAACATCAAATAGCAATGGATTCACCCAAAGGGTGGAATTATACAACAAGCATATGTTGTCCTCCTCAAGCTTGATAAAAATAAAGAGGTACTGGTAAAAATGACTAGGGAAAATGGGAAAAAGGGGAAAACAACTTTACAGTAGCAGGTTGCTCTTGAACATGACACTTTCACTCCATCACCATGACTATTTGGGTTGGGTTATCAACTTGATGGTTATCATACCATTGGTCTATCATACCATCCATCACTTTTTTTTGGGTCAATGCTACCAATTCATTTTAGTGTCGCTGACATATTCAAGAGAAGTCATTCAATCAAAATTCATCTTTTGCAATACCATAAACCTTCATTTTCATGACTTCCATTCCTGAACCTTGTGTTGTCAGTCAAAGTCCATCTCCAAAATCACTACACTCATTTCATGTCGTTGATGTGGGATACATCAAGGCCCTCCTACGACGAGTTGCTTCTTGTCGACATCAGCGCATTATCCAAGAAGTCGACTTAGAAACACCCTTCCGGTACCTTGAGGCTTGCATGCATCATGGCAGGTTTCTCGCTTCCGGCGATAGGTTAACATCAATGGCCTTCGACTGAAATACTTTGTATGGTGTTCGACATCAAATCATCCATTCACACCATGTAGAATGTATTGCAGTACCTTGAGGATCACTATCAAAGTCTCTAGATCCCTTGAGATTCCCTAACCTTGATGGAGGGTGTTCCTCTTCCCCTTCATTTTTTTGGCACCATTTTAAGGTCTCATTAATTGCTTCTAGGGAACGAAGGATGAGAGTCAATTCCGGGGAAGGTAATGGGTTATTTGCAGGAGGTCCTTGTGATGACTCT
This sequence comes from Pinus taeda, assembly GCA_000404065.3. NCBI lineage: Eukaryota > Viridiplantae > Streptophyta > Pinopsida > Pinales > Pinaceae > Pinus > Pinus taeda. The sequence goes on from APFE031450879.1 coordinate 129,132, forward strand.
CCGAGTCCTTGATTTCTTCGCATCCTCACCATTTTGAATTTTTCAAAATCTGCACGATACCTAAGATTTATTAGCACAACTTAGGGCCTTCTCAGTTCTTACTCATCTCACACATAGTTTGCATAACGAGAGATGCAAGTTTTCCCTTTTGTTATACTTGTAAATGACTATTTCTAATACAGAGATGATAACTGTGGTTCTACTAAATTCTCCCCCATTGTTATCTAAGCAAGTGCTACCATGCATTGCTAGTCACCCTTAAGTATCCTTAGGTATCCCTAAACAATCATATGAAATCCATTTTATACGTTTTTTGAGCCTTCACATAATCCTTAACCTTCCATTGTTAATCACATTATTATAACTAGGTCCCTTTTGAAATTTCATCTACAATGTTAGATTAGTTTTCAAAGGGGGCGCCTAGCTGTCCCACTCAACTCAATATTGACATTATTTTTAGGTGTGTACTATCTAATTGATGTTTATAGAATGGCTAGTGCTACATGTTTGAAGATAAAAATCAATGTTTTTGGATGAATTATATCCATGGAACCACAATACAAAAGGTGGCCTTGTCTTTAGTGTTGGTGGAACATTGAAGGCATATACAAGGAAAACCGTAACCCAAATGTTGTTTGGATAAAAGTTTATAGTTCTAAGCATTGGGAAACTGTTATGGGACAAATATCATGACTTATGTGACAAATATACACCCCCACTTAGGCACCATTCTTGTGCATAGTATAAACATTCCTATGTACCAGGGTACAATCTTAATTCTGGGTATGGAAACAATTTCCAATTTGGATAGCATATGTTAGAATTATACATAAAACTAAAGGCGTTAATTTAGATAGATATGCATTTGATCCAACTAGGATATCAACAAATGGATTGGTATACACAATATTATCATAAGCCAAAACCATGGATTTACTGTATCTTCCCATGGAATTAACACAAGGAAACTTTCATGTGAATGAGAAGTACCCAAGGAAGTAAGATTTTTAGCAATGAATGCAACATGGAAAATAGAACACCTATAGTTTCCTTTACAATTTTGAACAAATGTAACTACTATCCTATAGTGACATCCTACCAGATGAATAATTAATGAGCTATAGAAAAGATGCAGAAGAAAAGCTATTTGAGGCTATCAAACAAGGTATCGAGAATAACTTGAATTCTACAGAAAACGGAGAGGAAATTGCAGGGTATATGGTCGTGCTATAGCTTAGTTGACTGGGCCTCAGATATGTGAAGCATTTTTATTAAATTTGTTCAATCTCAGAGGTATTTGCAACCCCCGAATTCTTGCTGTGTATTTAGAGAAATATCAGTTGGCCTTTGAAATCTCAAAGTTGTAATAGATCTGCCATGTTTTCATTTATTTCTTACGTCGGGTTAAAAACGAGTCGGCCTTGTTTTTTTTTTATTCATGCATTAACAGAAATCCCGTAAGCGATGACTGATTTACATTGGATATTGGCATTTTTTATAAAACCCAAACTTGAAAATTTTTAGAGGTGGGTTTATAACCCCATCGGGTCCATGAGCCTGATTGCATCAAAGCTGTTTAAGCGTTATAGCAGCGGCCTTGAAATCCTCTGATTTGCAATATTGCGATGGGTAGACGAGCTATTCAATCACGATCGTCAGATCAGAGCTAGGATCGACGGTCACGATTTGATCACTGATCGAAGGTTGGAGTGGTTAAGGGCGGGGACACAACGATATGTTGATGGTTGATTTATTGTTGACTGTCATATCTGCGAAGGAATGGATGGTCATGATTTAATCACTTATCGGAGGTCGGGCAGTTAAGGTCTATCACACACTGATACGTCGATGGCCGATATTACAATAGCGATGAATCGCTGATCGGAGGTCAAGGAAAGTGGAGATCGGAGAGCGCAGAGGTAGCTTGGAGTAGGCAGACCTGATGATAATTATAGTTACAGGTGTATAAGTTTTAAAGTCCACCCTTAAGGCTTCCAGTCAGGTTTTCCATGTATTCCTGTGTATTCATATATTTCCCATATCATGTGTTTGCGATCGTTGTGATAACGATATCGCAATGGACCAATGGCAAAGGGTGATGAGTGGACCCGATAGATATATGTATTCATATGTATAATTTTTGAGATACGGCTAAGCCTAGTGGAGCGGGTTTTCCTGTGTATCCCGATTTATTGTTATCCCGGGGTTTTAAAGGCTTAAGGCCTCGAATAACACTTTTGATAGGTTATTGAAGAGATTTCAAGCTGTGAAATGCTAGAAGTTGACCTCTAGGGCTTCAAAGGACTTCAAAAGAAGCAAGTCCCTGAACATCAAATGTGAAACAGAGCATGATGTTGTGTGATGATTGAACGTGAGCTATCCATTCTTATAGCTTTAGAAAATGATTTAAGTAGAGGGATTACACATCAATAGAAATTTTAAGCCGTCAATGATGGTAAACTCAGAAAAAGTAAAGATTCGTGACTCCAGGTTGAAGTGCACAAGCCTTCACAAGGGAAAGTTTGAGAGGGAAACCGTTAGAATTCATGACCTGAAAACAAGCCGACAATGCTAAATAGTACTGTATTTGCATTGCACTGGGCTTTAAAGGATATATATTTGAAGCTTTAAGCGTCATTCCTTCACAGAAAATCATAAAACAAAAAAAAATCCGACTTAAGCCTATTAGGCCTATTCAGAATAGGACATGTCCGAGAATAATAGAGAGATCGAAACGAACAAGCTCAACTTTGAGGGCATGAAAATACAAAGAAATGCATCCATTTTATAATCAATTAAAGGCCAAATCAATCGACCAAATGATGAGGAGAACGGTTTGAAAAAGAAGCCATGGTGTAGTTGGATCGAGGTTAAGAACACAGTTCATACATTTAAGGCCGAAGACAGGTCCTGACCACAAACAAAGGAGATATATTTAAAAATTTGGAGGAATTAATGGTGGAAAATGAAGGCGGAGGAGTTCGTTATTACTAGAGGGATAGGCGTAGATGGATTCAACGACATTGCTGGACAGGGCAATGAAAGACTCTGAGGTTCTCATTTTAGAAGCAACCTAGAGAAGTCGGGCATCAACGCTAAAGGTCAACCTTTGTTTAGAAAGCCACAAAGGTCCCGTGGTGAAAATTCCTGCGGTATACTCAGGAACATATACAGACATTTTTTTTTTTTAAATAAAGCATGTGACAGTTATTATGCCTGTAAAATGCAACTCTAACATGTCTTTACTTCAGTTTTATTGTTTTCCATGTCAATAAAGGAGGGTATCATTTTACAATCTTAAAAACAAATTGTTATATATATATATATATATATATATATATATATATATATTATATTATATAATATATATATATATATTATATCTTATGATTACAAGTCCTTATTGAGGGTTACAAGCCCTTATAACGGAATTTGGGTTTAGTAGGTTTTGGGTCCAGATTTTGAACCAAAGCTCTGATACCACATGTAAGGTCCCATCCTAGGGTCTTCTAATAGATATATATTCTCTAAATTTAAATGCAATAAGAGGTAATAATTTATTTTCGTACAAGACATTTAAATGATGATAATTTAACATTTAAATACTAATCCCTACAATTTTAATAATGAACATTTCATTTCAATCACTTATGTGAGTAATCTATGCATAGAGGAATACATATACCGATGGCCTAGTGGAGATGGCCTTGAGCTGCTGCTCCTGCTGGAACGCTCCTTCTGACTACCAACTAGATTTACCTCCCAGCCAACTAGGAAGTAATTCCTAGCCTAGGAAACCTCCACAGGTTCTCTAGCCCTCCGAGCCCAAGTCCAACCAGATGTAGCGTGTGTGTCCAAGACCAAGATAAATAATACTCCCTTCCTCTCTCTCTAACAATTCCTCAAAATCATAGCCAGCCAAAAACCAAAAGCCAGACCCCACATCCCCCTTTCTCCCTTACTCCTTCATCCTTACAATTGACTTCCCTTCTCCTAAGTAAATCTAAGAGTACATTTGGGAACGTGATATGAATATAAAATTGGGTAATTAATTGGAGGGGACCATGTCTTCTCCTAAGTAAATGTGAGAGTACATTTGGGAATGTGAGATGAATATATAAATTGCTAATTATTTGGAGAGGACCATGTCTTCTCCCAAGTAAATGTGAGAGTACATTTGGGAATGTGATATGAATATAAAATTGGTAATAATGGAAGGAGGCCATATCCTATCCAAGATTAATTTTGAGAAGAAAAGTTGGGAATTTGAATAATATAAATAATAAATTTTACATCAGTAAATAAAATTTACAGTTTCCCAAATGAAGGTATTCACCAATATTTCTCAATATTTTCAGGTAATGTAAACATTAATAAAAATTGCATGATAAGATTAAGTGGGGCATTACAATTCTGCAGCTAATTGTGTGTTCCGTAGCTACATCCATGGTTTAGCAGGTTACAGGTGTCAAATTAAGAAACCGACCACATGGGCATCTCTGGAATCATCTCGACATGGATTCTATCCCAGTCACGTATCCCAGATTGATAAACAAGCCAGCTCAAGACCATAGTCAAAGGTGGAGTCAAACATATGAAACCCGGAAGCAATTTGTCTACCCTTTCGTCTAGATCCCGGTTTGACACTTGCTTACTGACAAACCTTTTTTTAGGTTCCAGTACATTCACTTTGAAGCCTTAGTTGCTTGAAATTGAGAACCATTAATCATTTCTATAAAAATTCACAATTTCAAAAATAAGAATCGAAGCTACCATAATCTATTTCAAGAATAACAGTCGAACCAGTCACTAGGGAGGAGGTGATCAAGCTCTTCACAATGGATGTACTAGATAATATTTTCGTGGCTTCCATTCATGACTTTGATGAATTTTTTCATGTGGCCAGTCCTATCGACTTTGTCCCTAAATATCCTGAGGCTTGCATAGAGGTGTCTGTATCCACGCTTATGGAAGAAGCACAATTAGTGCATTGATGAAATCCATTATATGTGCATGTCCCTACTGGATAGATACATAACTAGCCTCGAGAGCCGCCACACAGCAAATCGAACCCAGAAAGCCAGAGTCCAATACTTGCAGAGGAAATGCGTAATAACTGAAAAACATCAATTTTTAAATGTGATTCATAGCCAAATGAAAATGAATTTAGGAAAAAAGAGACATGGGTTATTTCGGGAACAGGGTGAATTAGATAACCTAAAAATAGTTCAACCATTTGAGAGAAATCTGAGATTCTTCGGGACCCTGTTTCGTTGACTCCGTGAGGAAAAACAGTTTTAATTAATGCCCAATTGCAGCCATATTCCGATTTCTCTGAGAAGTATCCACCCAGATCTGATTTCTCTGGCTAAATTCCAACTTGAGATAGTTGGAGAAAATGATTTGAGTTTGGGTGCCCCAATCGCTTGTGCTAAGTCATCCACTGTGCGTTGGCATTGTTAATATCCTCCATTGAAGGAGCCACCATGAAATACAATGAGAAGGGATTTCAAGATATTGAATAACAGTTCAGTGATATTCACTATTTGATACCTCATGCAGTTAAAGGATGAAGGAATTAATTGATAAGAAGGCCGATTCTATTTCATTACAGCCTCAATACACATTTGAACATAAGAAATAACATGGATTCTCTAAAGCAACAATATCGCCTTCCTGTTCTAATCATCCAAGTATCTTGGTTTCATTATCTCGACGTTGTATTTTGAAGGGGTTGGTATGTGAGAGGAACCATATATCTCGTATCAAGTACTATGGAAGCTTTGATGTATCCCTTGGAAGGTTCTTGCGAGATAAATTATCTACCCAAATTTTCATCCAAAAAATGCACATAGCCTTTGCCTTTGCTAGCGGTTTTGTAACCCTTGCTTATGTTGATTGTGTTTGATTGGTTTAATAACTTTATGCTAAACGTGTTTTTATATAAGAATGATCACGTTTCCTTTAGTCTTCTAGGTACAAAAGACGAAGTCATTACAAATGAAAAATCTTATGCCATGGCACATCCAAAGAAGATCAACAAGATTTTAGCTACAGAAACTGTGAACATTCTGCAGCTGATTCAATTTTTAGCTATGCATTTAACTCAATGATTTATTTGTCAAACAATGCATTCTAACCATTTCATCTACTTACATCATCTTTCACTGTAGCATCATGTTCCCATGCCACATTTTACATGACAATTTTCATTGTTTCATAAAAATTTCAAAACAGTCTAACTTTCTCATACGACATTAGAATTCGATGATTCAAGCATCATTGGAAAGATCTCAACGAGATCTACAAAATGAGGAAGCTATTATTAGATTTTGAAATAGTAAATAATGAAAAAATTTCTGAAAAGAAACAACACGTAACATGAGGCACTACTTTCGACATAGGTATAAACTCCTTTGGTTTTCTTTCATGAACTTGTTTAATAGTACTGATTCGTATTTTTTTTATGTAAATGTCACTAATAGATAAATTGATCACCTCTCTATTTTGATAACTTTACAATCCATTGGAGAAGAAGTACTAGTTTTTTGTAGGTTCGAGGAGGAAGAACAGATGACCATAACCAAATAGTGTCTCTCAAAGACCACATTTATTTCACAAGAAAATGATTAGAGCAGCAACAGAGATGAAATATCAATGCATGAGCACATTCTAATGCATATCAGATCCAACAGTTGCAAGCATTTCAAATGCCAATGTTTCCATTGCATCCATACTCCTTCAATCAATAAAACCTTCATCTCATTTCCTTTGCAGTCACATTGCATTTCACTTAGTCAGTCAATAAAATTCTCATCTCATTTTCCTTCTCTGCTCATTTTTCATAGAAACTATATTTTCCTCCCTTGATTTCACTAACTCATAACCCATTTTCATAAAGACATTCAGATCGCTTAAATGTTGATTTGTCCTTTTACTTTCCATTCACTTGTCATTTTCCTTTCTATTAAATAAACCTTGATCCACTGCAAAATTTTCTATTCATAGTCCTTCAAAATAATTGTTTCATGCTCACGTTAGATGATGGAGAATTCCTCAAGGCCTTCCTTCTAACAAGCGTTGGTGTATCGACATCGACACATTATCTAGGTCTAAGGCTAGAGTCCTCATTAGTACCTTGAGGCTTGTATGCCTTAATGACACGCTCGCTCGCCAACAATCATGGGAATATATCAATGTCCCTTGATCGTTGGATCTTGCAAGTGGCTCAACATCGGCTTATTTATTCGCCCTTCGCAATATGTACTTAGGTACCTTGGAACTTGTTGACATTAATGGCGAGTTTGCCTCACATTGGTTAACAACATTCATCAATGGTCGGTCTCAGATGTGATTGAAGGCAAAGAGGGAAGATTTCATGAAAATTTACTAGGCAAACGAGTTGATTTCAGGTCGTTTCCGTTATTGTGGTGGGTCTCTTCTATCCTTTTACCAATTGTGATTTCCTCAGACCATAGCAATGGATTTTCAGCTTTTTAATTCGTAGTCTCTCGGACGACATATTGCTTCCACCTAAGTAGCTTTAAAAGTCGATTCGAGATAAGGGCCCATTGTATGGGAAGTACTTCAAGTAGTTATGCAAGGACTCCCATATTGTTGATCGGACCTACCTTACCACAACTTTGGAATACAAGCGTTTCACCTATTTTAGCTAGTAAGGACGTGTCATCATTTACATCCATGATTTGTGGGGGATTAATGCAGACTTCGACGGAGATCAGATGGCCTGTCATTGTACTTTTATCTCTGGAGCTAGAGCAGAAGCTCGTACTCATGTTTTCTGAGACAAAAGTAATCCAATGACCTCTCATCATGCTTGACACCGACACATTTAGTCACATGACTAGAGTTGTACCAACGGTTTTATAGCAATTGAAGACTATATCATTTCAGCATTTTGCAACAAATACAACAAATTTAGTAGTAGAAATAAAGAATCCACTTCATAACCTCATCCACCATTTATGCAACCAAGAAGCAGATGAATTCTACATTTCATTCCATGATCCAGAAGCAGCCACACTCTTCAATTTCCATAACTCATGCACTGAAGGTAAGTGAAGGTATGTGGTTTTTTTTTTAGTCATGCAATTCCTTAAAATACTAAAATTGTAACTTTAGGAAATTCCTCACTTCCAATTTCGCATTTTCATATCTTTAGTTGGGGTGAAGGGACATCATTTCATATTCATATATCATACGCCATCACACATTTTCATTTAATCCTAACATACTTGTCCTAATCAATTATGATTGCATTATGGTTCAAAAAGTTATATGATTTGAAAATAATGCCTAAATTATGAGCACACTCTATGGATGATTTTAAAGATGCATTCTTAAATATGTTCAATGAATCTCACTGCAACAAAAAGAAATAAGGTATTGAAACACAAGAACCAATACCAATTAGAATTTGGTTGAAACACAAGAACCAACCAAACATGTTGCAATTCAATGTATGAAAAGGAATAATTTGCAAAATAAATAAAATTGTCAAATGCAACGTTTAAGGACATATGATATAATCCAAGCTCATTCAAAAGCAAAGACGTTGTGAGAAAATCAAAGGAATTAATGCAATATTTGCATGACGACATGCAATTACTCTAGTTGGGGGGTATGTTGGGCCTCCAAAATGTCTTTAAAATGACATACACTTTCACCTTTATCACCACCATTTCACTCACATGTCGCAACTCCATAACCATATAATCTTTCATTAGCCACCATTTTCATAAATATATGGGTTAGGATCCTTATTTACCAAAGTTATTTATTTTATGTGTTTAGAGTGAATTTATCATTAAAAACTAGGAAATTAACATGGTTTCATGTATCTATATATGTGGCTTGAATTTCATGACATGTGTAGGTTATTTAGAAGCTTCCAAAGCACCCTTACGTGGCCTCCAATGCTCAAATTCGAATTCCCTTCAAAGGAGATTTGGATAAATATCAAAGAAGGATATGTGTCCTATTTGGATTGTAACTCTATGAGGTGTCTCATCATTTCTTATTTGGATTAGAACTCTATAAGACACCTAGGGGATATGTGTCTCATTATGAGCTATTTGGTTGTAACTATATGAGATTTTAGTGGATCCTCATTAAATAGGGTAGCTTCTTATGTTCTTCTATAAATAGAAGAGCCTTTTCCTTTGAAGGTATGTGTAAAGTTGGAGAAATGCTCATGTTTTTAATAGAGAATTTGGAGCTTATACTTGGAGATTTGAAGATTTAGTTTTGCTTGCATATGGAGGTTCTTCACTTGCCATCCTCATACACCATTGGAATGGCCATCTAATAATTGTGAGATTTAATTGCTTTTATAGATTAAAGTTCATTTGCTTTCTTAGTATTAGTTTTAGAATGACTATGTAATCTTTGATTTTCTAAAAACATTTCAATAGGGAAGATTTATGTATTTTCTAATTAGATTATGTTTGAGGCAAGGGCTAATAGTTATTTAGTTTCCTTTCATGTTCTGTTATTTAATTTCTTAGATCAAACCATCAATTCATTGTATAATTGAATAAAGGGTCAGGCCAAAAAGGTGACTTCAAATTGGGTGATTGAATGTTCAACCTATGCAATCATTGAGCTTTACTTTTTCATGTTTCTAATTTTTGATTTTAAGATCCCCATTTAATTGCATTAACTGATATTCCTAAAGATCATTTTAAGAAATTGATTTAATCATATTTCAAGATTGAATTATTGAATACTTAATACATGCAATTACTGAGTTATTTTCTACACACTTTACTTGTTTTTTTAGGACATTAGAAGTTAAAGTATAAATAGTTGCTTACATATCATCTCAAGAAGGTAACACTTCATAATTGAATGATGGAGTAACTAAGTATACATTAGCTATTTTTGATTTCACAGGTTAATTGAATTTCATTTTCATTATTTGATTTCATAGATTATAAGAATTGGTTTTCGTTATTTTGTAGTTAGATTGATCTAAACTGAAAGACGATTTCTAGCACATACAGTGCACACATTCTTCAATGGTTTACGAAACCCCCGGGTTGAAAAATTAAATGATAGGTAATCACTTTGCCCCAACAATATGTTTGGGCCTTAAGCCTCTCATTTCTCACTTTGATTTCCTTGTACCTGTCTTTCATGTCCAGGTCTTTGTTAGTAGGCCTGTTGAAGGAAGATACTTCCACACTAAGCTTCCTTTCCAACATTTGAGTCTATGATGTGGAAGGCTCTTGCATGCCTTCAGATGGAGTAGTGGGCCTACTTCTTTCTACCTCTGTGTTGGTAACCTGTGCTGATGCTTCTGTGTATTCCTATTCAGAGGTCGGATTGAGCCTTTTCCTCTTGCTTGTTTCCTGTTGCAAATTAGAGGTGTCCATTCTTGAAGTGGAAGCTCCCTCTTTGTTTCTTTTTGGAATTTTCTCCTCATTATGAGGAGTTTGCATGACTAGAGGGGTGCTCATGGCTCTTTCTTTCTCTTCTGGTACTTGCAGAAAAGGGCTCTCATCAAGCTACTTTTACAAATCAATCAGAGCATTTTCTACATCTACTTTTGTGCTATCTCTGTCTACTAAAGTACCTTCCACCCATTCTATTTGATTGGAATATGCCTCTATTTCTGGTATGGGGTGGTGGATGAAAGGTCTTAGATTGACCTTTTGTCTTTTCTTGTTAATGAATTCTAAAGGGTCATATCTCCATACAAAATGCCTTTGGAATTTCATTCTTTGTAGGATTAGGTCTGCCTCTTCCCCTGCCTCTCTGGAATTGCATATGAAGGGATCTAATTGATCTTTGATTTTGAAATAGGCCTTCTTCTTGGCATTGAAAAAGTTGACTTCATCTGCATTGATAATATTTTTGTAATATTGTAAGGAAAACAACCTCATAGGGAGGTATCTTGGCAATTTATATGGTGAAAGTAGGAAACCATATATTCTGATTTCTATGTGATTTTGGTAAAGGTACCAATCACCCACTTTGGTCTGCTTAGAAAGATGGAGGACTCTCTTTATCTCTGGGTTTATCCTAGGTGGAGGATTCCCAGTGAGCATGGTCATGACTGGATGCACAAAAGAATCTATAAAGTCTAAGTAGGTATATGGTGATCCAAACTCATGGAAAAGTAGGGTCCAAAAAATAACAGATCTGGCCTGGCCCCTAGTGTCAAGCTTTTGGAGGGAAAAGGAAACTTCTTTGACTGAGATACAAAAATAGATGGTATAATACAGAGGAGTATTTGAACACCCTCTCATTTCCCATTCTTGTGAACTTCTCATGCATTCTATCAGCTATGAATGTGGCAAAGTCATACATGGTTGTAGGAGGTTGTCCTTGTGTATAGATGGACATGAAAGCAAGAATATTTTCATCAATGTACTCACTTGTGGTGTAACCCAAAACACATGATATCATGGCTACAATGTTCTAGCCCAATGGAGAGAAAATAGTTGATACATATGGAGGGGGGTCCTCAGGGATGTCTTTTTCCACCCTAATGAAGGTTTGGAACAACTAGATCAATTTTGCAGGGCTAGGCTTGGGATATTGGTCCAATAGGTCTCCAATTAAGAGTGGGGTTAGGTTTGGCCCTGGTTGGAAGTGTAGATTTTCATTAATGGATTAAGCTGTGATAGTGAATAGGACCTTCTGGTTGTGAGACATTATGGTTCTATGGCTGGGGACATAGCATGCATAGCACATATGAACAATTTATGGAAAGATTTGAACTTGGGGGAACTGGTATTTGGGCAAAGTTGACTCCCAAAGGCCAATATCATCAGCATGGTTAAGGTATATATCCCTACTTTGACAATGCACTTTCAGCACGGGCTCTAGGGTGGTGGTATCTTTTATTTGGAAATCCCTGTCAGCCAAGGGAAGGTGGTCTAGGTCTAAATGGGGAGTTGTAATTGGTCTATTGTCCATGGCGATGGGGGTAGACATAATTCAGTTCTTATGGATTTGAATTATGCTCTGGGGGTTTCTGCAGAGGTTTTTGGGACTTCTAGAGGGCTTAGGCAAACAATTTCTTAAAATTGGTAGTATTTTACTTAATTTCTTAATTTAAAATATTGTACAGGCCAAAGGTTTTGAAATTTTGCAGGGGTAATAGGTATTTCCTGGTGAAATACCTAGAATTGGGTGATTTGGTTCTGAAATTGTTGGTTCACGATAGTTGCAGCGGTTGGTGTAGCCCTGTTATGGTCTGAAAAGGTTGGCTAGTTGTCTGTAGCGTCTTTTGGAGCTAAATTGGAAGTTTGTGGGTAATTTCAACGTTTACAATGGTCGTAATGGTTTACATGTATTACAAAGAGAATGCGCGAAACAAAAAGCAAAAGAGGGCTTCGCGGCTTTTATAGAAAAACGGTTAATTTTTTGGCGGGTTCACCTTCGGATGAATAGTGACAGTTTTTCGGTTAAATGGGGGAAGCATTTTTGAAGGGCCATTGCACCGCTTTTGTGGTGAGGGCGGTATTCGAGAGGGGTTGCTCGATTCCATACATCGTTTGACATGTAGCATCAGGGGTTGGGAGGAAAACCACTTTATCGAGCGGCTATTGTTCAGTCATCATGTGCGGCTGATATGATTATGGGCTGTTGGATTTGGGGAAGCGATGATCAACGGTGGTCAAGAGGCAAAACTGCGCAGTGGGAAATGACAGGAATTGATGGGGGGCTCGGGGATTTAACTATGGTGGTTTCGGGATTAGTTTAGGGACTAATCCATGGTTAAGTGATCGGGCCAGGCTTTAATGAGGGATTAGGGAGTCAGGTGAAGCTGATGCTAGATTAACTTAATTTTTACCGGGTTTTGGTAAATTAAGTGAAATTATATTGGGATAAGGGGTAGCTTGTATTAGTTTTTATTAAAATCAAGGGGTTGGGATATTCTATATAGGGTTTTAATTTAATACGTTCTTAATGGGTTTTTGGGGAATATACATAATAAAGTTAGTTTAATTAATATGAAAGTGATGGTCGAGTGGATTTTCTTAAGGAGAAGGGGTTAAGTGTATGCAACTGCGCGTTTTGATTTACACTTAGGATAAAAAAAATTGGTGGGTTTTTGTGTGAAAGAATTTACAAGGGGGTTCTCACTTTTCCTAGGTAAATGATGTCAACCATAGGAAAGTGTGATTTTATTAGGGAAATTGGGGGAAATGAAGGGGGAATGTGTTTTTATGAAGGGGGTTCTGGTACTTTCCCCCCTAAGTCATTAAGCCAAGGGTCTGGTCCCTCCAAAAGTTAGAGAAATTCTCTGAGCCTTTTTGACTTGTAGGTTTTAAATAGTAGAACTTATTTATGGGCAATTAGTGAAGTAAAGGAGTGAAATGAATGGGGGGTGTTAAATAAACCATATTGTGACCCATTGTTGTTGCTTTGTTTACTATGTATGCATATTTGAAAATTGCATTTAAGATAATGACAAAAGTGTTTTTGTATAATCACATGATATTTTTGCAACGTTTCTACTACTTACCCATTTACTCATCCTACCATTTTTTCTTCACTTTATTAGGGTGCATTTAGGCTAGCAAACCCTTATAGATATTTTTCTTTTCTTTACAAAGTAAACTATCTAATTCTAACCTTATGTCATCCAAGGGTTCAGATTAAACTAATGAGCTCCTTTTATTCACTCTACTTATCTAATGATCTGCTAAGATTACACTGTTTGGTCAGATTTTATTCTCTAACTATAATCATAAAATTTAAAACATGAAATAGCCAAGTTTAAGCATTTTGACTATCATGGATTGTGGCATGAGTAACAAGCTGCACACAATCATTTATAATGCATTAAAGTAAATAGTAGTGGCATTTTGACTTTCTCACTTTCATGGTCTCTTTTTGTCTTTTGGGGTTCATATATTTTAATTCTTTTGGACCTTATTCTTATTCTTTTTGTCCTTTGTTTATTCTTTTAGGACATACACTCTTTACATTTTTTAATTTTTTAATATGAAAAACATTTGCTGAAAGCAAAGGTATGTACAATATTACAAAGATTAACCTCAGTCATTCAAAATTATGACACCTATTGGTATAGGAACCTAATAGTGGCTCCACTTGGGGATGGCATTTTCTAGTGAAATGTCAAGAACTTTGTAGATCAGTAGCCTTTGAATTGTTGTTGATGTTACCTTTCAAAATATTCCTCTGTGCTTCTGCATTATTAATACTTATGACAGTGAATCTTCCAAAGCATATGGCCTTCTCTTCAAGCTTCAACTTCAAAAAATCACCATCCAATCCAATCTAGACTTTTGAAAATAAAATATGCTCTAATGCAAAATGAAAATTAGTAACTAGGTTCAAAATAGTGTTTCAGCATCTGACCATTCACAGGCCCACCTTCTGCTTCTGTACCATCCATTTATCTTAGGAAGAAAGCATTATTACCTCTAAAAGCATAAATGACATATGGGCCTTTCCATAGGAAATCAAATTTCCCATGTTTACCTTTGTCTTCCCTCCTTGAATCCCACTTGAGTACTTTGTCACCAAGGTACAAGTCTTCAGCCTTGCTTCTCTTATCAAAAATATTTTTGATCCTTTCTTGCACAACTTGAGACCTGTTATAGACTTCTTCCCTGGTTTTTTGAAGATGAATTGTTTGGTTGATTCTTCTCTGGATACTATTTGGTTCAACCTGCATTTCTTGAAGAAACTTCATCACTGGTGTTCCCAAGGAAGATGGAAAAACAACTTCCATTCCATAAACTAGTTGATAGGGAGAAGTACTAATTGATTTCTTAGTGTTTAGTCTGTCTGCCCATAAGACATTGACTAGATTTTTATTCCATGTTTTCTTATTGTCCTCTAACAACTTTTTGATGATTTTTACCAGGCTTTTGTTTGAGGATTCTTCCAGTCCATTTCCTTAAGGATAATAGGTTGTGGAATGGCCCAGGACTATATGATACTTGTTGCAGAAATCTATCATTCTTTTGGATTTAAAGGTTGTTGCATTATCAGTAATGAGCTTAGTTGGACATCCAAATCTTGATAGAATATTGGTTTCAAGGAAGGTTATGATAACAATGTCAGTGGCTTTCCTTGAAGGTATGACCTATGTCCATTTTGTAAATTAGTCTGTGGTAGTAAGGATCCATTTGTGCTGGGTAGAGGAGGGTGGGTGAATTTTGCCAATGAAGTCTAAACCCCATTGTTGAAAAGGAATTTTAGCAGAGACTTCCTTGAGGGGTAAAGGTAAAAACTTTTTCTTTCCCTAAAAAATTTGACATTTGTGACAGGAGGTCACATATTTCTTGACATCAAAAAACAAAATAGGCCAGTAGAAACTAGTTCTAAGAATTTTATCTGTAGTGGTCTTTCAGTAAAGGTGTCCTCCACAGTCACTTGCATGAAACTCTTGCAACACCTTGTCAGATTCATCTTTTAATAGGAAATTGAGAAGAATTCCTTCATGATCTCTCCAAAACAAAGCATTGTCTGATATACAAAATTTTAAGGATTTCATCTTTAAAAACCTGCTTTTAGTCCTACATAATTTAGGAGGAGCTTGTAAATTCAATAAAACGTAAATGATATCATCATACCATGGCAATTCAATAAAGGCCTGGCTGATTAGTGGAGTCGCCATATCCTTCTCATCATATATCGCTACAATAAAGTTTATATCCAAGGGCTAACAGTTTGATTCAACCATGAGCTTGGATAAACCTTGGCCCTTGATTAACTTAGTTGGTTTGATTTCTATATCATATTCTAGAATAGTAGCAATCCACTTTCCCCTCTTTCCATCTGGACCTTCTTGAGTTAGGATGTCTTTCACTAATGAATTAGGAACGTAGGCCACATTTTATGAGAATATAAAATGCATACCGTAAAATCCTTGATGGCTTTGACCAAAGAAAAGGCTTGTTTTTCCATTATGTTATATTTCAAGGGGGCATCTCTCAGGGCTTTGCTAAAGAAAGCAATAGTTTGTTCATAGCCCTAGTGATTTTTTTTGCAGTAGAATTGCAGCAATTGTGTGCTCAGAAGCAAAGGCGAATAAGATGAAATCTTTGTCAAATTTTGGATTGATTAACACTGGTGTTTTAGTTAAGGCTAGTTTAATGTCTTCAAAGGATTTCTTAGCCTCAACAATCCATTTTATGGTCGGATCTTTTTTCAGCATATTTTTTAGTGATCTAATTAACTCTACTAAATTGGAAATAAATCTTCTAAGAAAATTAATTTTCCCTAAGAAAGCTTGCAATTCTCTAATGTTCCTCGGATGTTGTATCTGTAAGATGGCTTCTATTCTTGCAGGGTCTATTCAGATACCATATTTTGAAATTATATGACCTAATAACTTTCCTTCTTCTAACCTAAACAAAGACTTCTTGGGGTTGAATAAAGGAAATTCCATATTTCCTACATTTAATAAAAACTTGCCTTAGATGATCTAGATGTTGATTGTCAGATTTTGAAAATATAATAATGTCATCTAGATATATCACAAAGAAATCATGAATTTCTTTTGCAAAGGCTATATCCATAGCCCTCTGGAAAGTGGCTTTTGCATTCATTAGTCCAAAATGCATTTTCATAGACATGAATGTGCCCCAAGGAGTAGTAAAGGCAGTTTTCACTTGGTCATCAGGATGAACTAAGATCTGATTGTAACCAGAAAACCCATCCAATAATGAGATTTTGGTTTCTCCAGCTACTCTCTGTAAAATGTGGTCCATTTTGTGGAGAGGATAATTGTCCTTTAGTGACACTTTGTTGAGGTTTCTAAGATCCACACAGAGTCTGATCTCACAGGTTTTCTTCCTAGTTGGCACCAAGTTTGAGACCCAATTAGAAAATCTGATTAGTGCAATTATTTTGTCATCATAGATCCTCTGAATTTCCTTTTCAATTGCAGGTATAAGACATGATTAATCCTTCTAATTTTTTGTTTGAAGGTCTTTTGATTTTCTTTTATAGGAATGGTGTGTTGTATGATGTTGGTGTCATAGGATTTGGCGTCCTCATAACTCCAAGCGAAGACATCTTGAAATTCTTTTAATAATTCAATGTATTTTACTTTTTCAGTTGGAGGTAATGATTTTGAAAGTTTGATCAATTTTGGAATTTCATGAGTGCCTATATTGCACTCCTCTATATCATATTTCAAAGGTTCCACTTTAGGTTTCCTAGGAACATCATTTGAATCAAACAAATCTTCCAAAGGGGTTAATCCCTTAGGTAAGAAATTATCTTTGAGATTAATTACTTCTGTGTCTTCGTTAATTATTTCATCAATCTCAACTTGCTCTAGGTTTTCTACATTTGTCTTGGTAAATTTAGTAGGACGATATCTATCTATTTCTTCACCTTCTATCTGATTTAGTTCTATATGATTTTTAATGTTAGGATCTATTGAGGTGTTAGTATCTATATTGCTATTTACAAACTCCTCTTTCGAGATTAAAAAGTTATTTATCTGCTTGTCATCAAAGAATATTTTCTAGTTCTTCAAATTATCTGGAATTGCAGGTTTGTGCCTAACTTCAGCAGTGTACTGATGGTTAGGTTGGAAGGGTAATTTGCAGGTATTGACAAACATTGCTAAACTATGAGCTTGCATATTTTGTTTTCTGGGAATTAATGCAAGCTTGGTTTCTAAGAATGTGTTAAGTATTTCTACAATGGTTCCTCTATAACAACTTAATCTAGGGTCCTTTGTCATATATACAACATCGATCTATTTTATAACTAACTCAGAGTCTCCCATAACAAAAACTCTTTTAGCTCCTAGATTCCTAACTAATTTAAGACCCGAAATTAGTGATTCATACTCTGCCATATTGTCAGTACATTTAAAATTCAGTCTGTATGTATGGCCTTCTGAGTGATTATTCTCCAAATTGTATATCCATACTCCTTCTCCTGCTCCAAAATTATTGAATGACCCATCATACTCAAGATGCCATAATATCTCATGCTCATAATTTTCATCATCTGGTGCAAAAACGTTTTCCTCATTTATAGCAATTTGGCCACCTTGTTTATTGGAAAGTTCTAAAGTTTGGTTAGTTTCATTTTGAATAGAAACTACAATTTCTTTTGGTTTTGTATCAATACTGTCTAAAAGAGTTTCTTGTGTTTGATCAACCTTATATAGGATAAAGGCATCAATGTCTGAATGTACGGAGTAGATAGGAAGGTTTTGAAGCTGATCCTAGCTACTTACCATGTATTTCATTAAAGTCTCTCAGTACAACTTCTTACGTTGTACAAAAACAGAGGTTTCATATGACATATCAAGTTTTAAAGATCCCTGAAGTTTGGCTCCCCATGATCTGGATAATAGCATGCCATACTTTGGTTGGATGTCAACAACCAAAATATCCATAAGGATGCTTTTGGTAGGATATTGAATTAAGGTAACACACAGGTCTTTAATCAATCCTAGACACTTTACTTGACTCAAGTCAAATTAGAATAACTCTTTGTAAGGCCTTGTAATGTCTAGGTTTAATTTCTCCATTGATGATTTGGGCGTTAGGTTGTCGAAAGTCCCAGAATCCAACATTGCATTGTGTAGAATTTTGTCATGGATGCTAAGGCTAACGTAGAAAGGTGGTACTCCTCCTTCTACTGGTTTTCTGTTAACATCTAGACCAAATATAAGTTCTGGTTGGTCATCAAACAGGTTGACTGAATCCTAATTTTTTACAATGTTTAAAGTCTGGTTTATCTATGTCTTGTAGGTTTCATTCTTGATTAGTTCTATTAAAGGGGCTAAAATCTTTAGCTTAGCTACGTTTGCTCCGAGATTGAATGGCAAAGGGGCTTTTTTTGTTTGAGGGTTTTGAATTTTCACAGCAGGAATTTGAGTGGGATGGTCTTCTTTTCCTTTATTGGGGACCTCTTCTTGTGGGTTTTCAAATTTGGTGTTTTGAGGTTTGTCCACTGGCTCTTTAGGAGGAATTGAAGTGGATGAATGATCATCAGAAGGTTGGTTAGGGGTTATATATACAATGGTGGGGCCAAAAGGATTCTGGTTTTGTCTAGGGAGAATCTGGAGGATTTTAGAAATCAAGGCTTCTTTGATTTTCTTGGGTTGATTTGGCACTGTTTTCTTGGTTTGGTCGGGGATATTAGTGTTCTTTCTACTCCTTAGGTTATACTGTTGATTACTTCAAAGATGGCATAATCATATCCTTGTTTATAATCAGATGACTCTCCATACTGGATTTGCAATTGCTGCAACATATGCAATTCCTGCTCATCTTGGGTTATAAAAACAATATCCTTATCATCTAATCCCATCAGGTTAATCTGTGTATCTTGTTCTGGATCTTCTGACTAGGATGTTTCTGCATAATTTTCTTGAAAAGGAGGCCTAATATTATGATCAAATCCATTTTTTCTAGTGTTTTGGTTTTGGTTTTTTCTAAAATTTGGGTTTCTAACTAGAGGTGCCTGTTGGTTATCTCATTGAGGTTTCCTCTCCATATTGTCTATTCTATCCATCAGTTTCTCCATAATTTTTGCTAAACGATCAATTTTGAGGTTAGATGGTGAATATTCATCTTTTGAAGTTCCTTTCCTTTCATTCCTAACTCTAGCTCTTTTGGCTAACAAATTAGCTTCTACACTAATTGATACACTTTTCATTTCCTCTAAGGTTGGGGGATTTCTTTCCCTGATTTGGTATGCCGTGTCCATGTCAAAACCATCAGGAAACTTTATTAATGCTAAATCAGGTGGGGGTCTAAGGTTAACTCAAATTGCATTGTATATATTATTGAATCTAGTGTAGTAATCTTATACAGTTTCATTGGGTCCCCTTCTAATATTTTCATACTCTGAAAGGATCTGTAAGGGGTTCTTTTTCTTTTCCCGTCTATTTAAAAATTGTTGATAAAAAACATCTAAATTATCTATACTATTAGTAGGTAACCCTCTAAACCATTTCCTAACATCACTAGCTAAACTATGAGAAAATAGTCTCATTTGAACATCCCCAATATCAATTTCATATATTTCAAAGTAATTTGTCATCTTATTGACATGGTGCTATGCAGTGTAGGGTCCTATGCCATCAAATTGAAAAATTTTGCTTTGGTAGTCTGTTGGCATACCACTAAGTGGGGCAGGTAAAAAAAGAGGAGCATATCTATTTGCCATGGCTGTAAGCTGGGAGTAGCTAAGATGTGGGGTTGAGGTACTGGAAGATGATATAGTAGTGGAGGATGGACCAGAACTAGTAGATGGTGAATGAGTGATGCTAAGTTGGTGAGGGAGTGAAGGTATAAATGGTGGTGGAGAATGGACTTCAGAAGTTGAAGGGAACAATGGTGAAATAATAGTAGTGGGAAATTGTTCAGAAAGCTCAGGCATCCTGGTAGTACTCAGGGATGATTGTGGAGAATTCAGAATGTATTCATCAATTGACTTGTTGGCCTTTTGGACTTCAAGGTCTGCAATGAAATTAGGGTCTAGAACAATATCATATATTTCACTTTCAGACTTTGCTTTAAATAATGACAAATCAAATTGCTCATCAAAGGGAAGATCTTCTAAAAACAACCATTCATCAGGACATGAATTAGCTTTAACTAAGGGTGTGTGACTAGCTGAACTTTGTTCTTTTTTAGATTTTCTTGAAATCAAGTTGGGATTATCAAATACTGGGGCAGGGTTTGGATTTGGGTTAGCCCTAGTATAATGAGTTCTCCTTGAAGCCAGAAGTTCAAAATTTTTCTAATTGTTTTATTTTTGTGAAGATTTTAAATAACTTCTAATAAATTACTTTAAGAGGCTCAAAATATATATTTTAAATTTCTTAAAGATTTATTAGGACTGAGGGTTTGAGGTCCCCAGCGGAATCACCACTATGTTATCACTAAGAATTTTTCCCTAGAAGTTATCAGAAGAAGGAAAAGACTGAGGTAACCACAAAGCAATCTTTTAAGTATAGGCTCTAGCTAACCTATGGCTTAGAGAGGACTCTCTACATGATTTAGCTTTGTTTGCAAGGATTTTAGGCTAGTTCTTAAAGTTTAGGGGTTTTTATTTGTATTGAAGGTTGGATGGTGGAATCCTTAAAATAGATGGATAAAATGAAGTATCTGGACCATTGGGCTATGTAGTCAAACAAGGACAACAGAACTGGGATTAATTCATTAAATGGAGTGTTCAAAGGGCAAGCTAGCAGAGTTAAGTATAGGTCTTTAGGTCGGATGGGTGAAATGATATTAACCAGGGTGAGAGAGCACTAAGAATTCTCAAACCAGGATTAAAATGAGGAACAAAGGATACTCATGAGCAAAGGGAAATTAAGAATCCTTTACTATAAATTAGAGGGAAACTACCTAAACCAAGGAGCAATCAATAATTCTTTAACTTAGATAATTAGTAGAAAACATTTAAATGCATAATAGTTAAAATAGAGTGCAATGAAGCAAATTCTGAGATATCATTCTATATTATAGTATTCAGATTTCAGATACATTAAAGATTATGGAATTTTTTTTAAAGAAAAATAACAACACAAGATAATATACTTGTTTGTACTTTGCACTACACATGAATCCTATGAAAAGTCTTGGATTTATTCATTAATCTAGCTTGCTGGTCCAAACAGTGATACAATAGATTATAGTCTTTGATCAAGAAATTTTATAGAAATGTCTAAGAATCCACCCTACATACTTCAATTTGTGAAGTATTTATACAAAAAATTATTACAAAATATATCAAACTAACTTGATATTTAATCTAGGAAATACAAATATATTCTTACAAGAAGATAAAAACAACTATTGAATTGTTTCATGTTGTCCCTTTTATTTGGGACTACTGGCTTTTATGGTTGGATTTGTAGCCTATTATGCTGGCTTTTAGTTGTGGTGTTTCACGCTGGAATCTTCTTCAATTTTTATCTTTCACCTGATACTCTTTGACCCGGATACTCTTTGACCATGCTTCCCTGTTTTCATCTGTTTACCTGGCTACCAATTTTTACTGTACAATGACTTTTTACTATAAATTCCTCACAGTAAATCAATCATCTTTTCCCAGCATCTTGCCTCAAGTAATTTGACATTCATCATCCTCCTATAGATCTCATCGGCTTCAATATACTTGGAAAAATTGGGCTTGATGAGGAATAAATGTTTTATCTCATGCGCAAGTAAAAACAAGTTTTCAAATGTGTTGTACAAAACTTTGCCTATTAGCAAGGTTTTTATTGATGAAGTGCTAGCTTGTTCCTTAGCCAACTATCTGAGTCTATTACCATAGTCCAACTGTGTCATGAGTTTGTCATTGATAACCAAAGGACTGGGCAGACCTTTCTCCCTCAACATTTAGAATTTAGCCATGAACCTATCAATAGCTACTTGCATGTTGTGGCACTTTTCTTCTAAGTTAAGCATAAGGTTCCTTTTGGAAAGGACCTTCCTTATTTCGAAAATGGTCTCAGTTCCATCTTCTATATCCAGCTCATGGAGCTCATACCTATTTTTATTGTTGCAGAATTGGATGAATCTATTGGCATCCTCAAGCATGTCTCCTAATTCTTGTTTGACCTTTTGGATAGCTTCTATAGCTATCTTTACTAATTATGTCTGCTCAAAAATAACTTGAATAGATGGTTAAATATAATTGACAGAGTCAATGATATTGGCCCACAACACTTCCTTGGTTTGCCCAAAGGGTTTCCCCAGTGATAAGTCTTTCTCTAAGACTGTCAATGATATTGGCCCACAACCCTTGGTTTGCCCAAGGGGTTTCTCCAGTGATAAGTCTTTCTCTAAGACTTTGATTATTTCACTCATTCTTTGGGTCTTTTGTGCTTCTTCCTTTTTCTTAAGCTAGGCAAGTTTGTAGTCATTTTCCAAACTTGCAACCTTTTCTTTCAATCTGTTCATTTTTGTAGTCTGGATAGACATCTCTTCCATGGATTTAACCAACTCTACTGCTTTCTCTCTTGATGCACCTGTTTTTGTAGTCTGCTATGACTGGCGATGCTATGGCAGGTGGAGCTATAGGTGCTAGTGAAGCTGCCAATGTAGAAGGGAATGTTGTGGATACTATAGGGATGACATCTTTAGAAGTTGTGGCCAAGTCGCTTTGCTTCAATTGAATTAAAGTTTCCAACTCCTTTTCTATCTCCTTTAATTAATCATTCAGCTTTAGGACCAAGTCCATCAACTCCTCATGTCTGGTTTGGCTCTCTAAGACTTCTAGAGTTTGAGGATGTTGCAGCTGAGGTATTTTTAATTGCCTCTTAAGTGAAAAAATATCATCG
This sequence comes from Pinus taeda, assembly GCA_000404065.3. Lineage (NCBI taxonomy): Eukaryota > Viridiplantae > Streptophyta > Pinopsida > Pinales > Pinaceae > Pinus > Pinus taeda. Next base: position 152,416 of record APFE031450879.1, read on the forward strand.
TTTTTCTTCTTTAGAAGCTACTTTGTAGCTTTTATATCCTTGGGATCGTGTCCCAATTTAATCACTAAGTCCTCTAAGGATTTGATCCTTGTATCCTTGGCCTATGAGGAGGCCTTCTCTAACTGAAATTGTGCTGAGATGTTGTTAAAGAGTTTTGTAGCTGATGAGCAGCTATGGCTTTACCTGTCAGGGTGGAGTATATCATCTCTCCATCCTGTTTGTGCAGTTCAATTTGGTCTACGGGATGAATATCCCTTGCCAACACTTCAAAGTCAACCTTTTTGAAATTAGATGCTGTCTTGGGCTGCTAAGCTATAGGTTTTATGAAAGACATTTGCAACTTTCCCTCTTTAATGTCAAAGACTGACATTAGTCTTGTTTGATTTGTGGGAGTCAACTTTAGGTATTGATCATATGTTTGGGCCTTAAGCCTCTCATTTCTCACTTCCATTTCCTTGTACCTATGTTTTATGTCTTGGTCTTTGTCAGCAAGCCTACTGAAGGAAGATACTTCCACAGTAAGCTTCCTTTCCAACATCTGAGTTTGTTATGTGGAAGGCTCTCACATGCCTTCAAATGGAGTAGTGGGCCTAATTTTTCTACCTCTATGTTGGTAACCTGTGCTGATTCTTCTATGTATTCCTGTTCAGAGGCCGGATTGAGCCTTTGCCTCTTGCTTGTTTCCTACTGCAAATTAGAGGTGTCCATTCCTGAAGTGGAAGCTCCCTCTCTGTTTCTTTTTGGAATTTTCTCCTCATTTTCAGGAGTTTACATCACTGGAGGGGTACTCATGGCTCTTTCTTGCTCTTCTAGTACCTGCAAAAAAGAGCTCTCATCAAGCTGCTTTTCCAAATCAATGAGAGCATTTTCTACATCTACTTTTGTGTTGTCTCTGTCTACTAAAATACCTTCCACCCATTCTTTTTGATTGGCATATGCCTCTAGTTTTGGTATGGGGTGGTGGATGAAAGGTCCTAGCTTGACCTTTTGTCTTTTCTTGTTAATGAATTCTAAAGGGTCATATTTCCATATGAAACTCCTTTGGAATTTCATTCTTTGCAGGATTAGGTCTACCTCTTTCCCTGCCTCTCTGGAATTGCATATGAAGGGACCTAATTGATCTTTGATTTTGAAATAGGCTTTCTTCTTGGCATTGACAATGTTGACTTCATCTACATTGATAATCTATCTATAATATTCTAAGGCAAACAACCTCATAGGGAGGTATCTTCGCAATTTATATGGTGCAAGCAGGCAACCATATATTATGATTTATGTGTGGTTTTCGTAAAGGTACCAATCACTCACTTTGGTCTGCTTGGAAATCTAGAGGACTCTCTTTATCTCTAGGCTTATCCTAGGTGGAGGATTCCCAGTGAGCATGATCATGACTGGATGCACAAAAGAATCTATAAAGTTTGAGTAGGTATACAATGATCCAAACTCATGGAAAAGTGGGGTCCAGAAAATAATAGATCTGGGCTGGCCCCTGGTGTCAAGCTTTTGGAGGGTAAATGGAAACTTATCTGACTAATAATACAGAAATAGATGGTATAATACAGAGGAGTATTTGAATACCCTGTCATTTCCCATTCTTGTGAACTGCTCATGCATTCTATCAGCTATGATTGTGGCAAAGTCATATATGGTTGCAGGAGGTTGTCCTAGGTTATAGATGGACATGAAAGCAAGAATAATTTCATCAATATACTCACTTATGGTGTAACCCAAAATTCATGATATCATGGCTACAATGTTCTTGCTCCATGGAGAGAAAATAGCTAATACATATGGATGGGGGTCCTTAGGGATGTGTTTTTCCTCCCTAATGAAGGTTTGGAACAACTGGGTCAATTTTGCAGGGCTAAGCTTGGGATATTGGTCCAACAAGTCTCTAATTAAGAGTGGGGTTAGGTTTGGCCCTGGTTGGAACTGCAACATTTCATTATGGACTCATTTCTGGAAAGATGTGAACTTGGGGGAAATGGTATTTGGGCAAATTTGACTCCCAAAGCCCAATCTCATTAGCATGATTAAGGACAATGCACTTTGAGTAGGAGCTTTAGGGCAGTGGTATCTTTTATTTGGAAATCCCTGTCAATAAGGGGAAGGTGGTCGAGGTCTAAATGGGGAATTGTAATTGGTCTAATGTCCATGGCGATGGGGGCAGCCATAATTCAGTTCTTCTGGATTTGAATTATGCTCCAGGGGTTTCTGCAAAGGTTTTTGTGACTTTTAGAGGGCTTAGGCAAACAATTTCTTAAAATTAGCAGTATTTTACTTAATTTCTTAATTTAAAATACTGCACAGGCCAAAGGTTTTGAAATTTTGCAGGGGTAAGAGGTATTTCGTGGTGAAATACCTGGAATTGGGTGATTTGGCTCTGAAATTGCCGGTTCAAGGTAGCTACAGCGCTTGGCGTAGCCTTGGTACAGTTTGAAAAGGTTGGCTGGTTGTCTATAGCATCTTTTAGAGCTGAATTGGAAGTCTGTGGGTAATTTAAATGTTTATAGTGGTTGCAATGGTTTACACATCTTACAAAGAGAATGCGCAAAAAAGAGAGCAAAAGAGGGCTTCATGGCTTTTATAAAAAAAATGGTTAATTTTTTGGTGGGTTCACCTTCGGATGAATAGTGACGGTTTTTCAGTTAAATGGGGGAAGCGGTTTTGGAGGGAATTGTACCACTTTTGTGGTGACGGCAGTATTTGGGAGGGGTTATTTGATTCCATACATCATTTGACATGTAGCATCGTGGGTCGGGAGGAAAAACACTTTATCAGGTGGCTATTGTTCAGTCATCGATAGCGACTGATATGATTATGGGTCGTTGGATGTGTGGAAGGGATGATCAATGGTGTTCGGGAGGCAAAGCTACACGGTGGGAAATGACGAGAATTGATGGGGGGCTTGGGGATTTAATTATGGTGGTTTCGGGATTAGTTTAGGAACTAATCCGGGGTTAAGTGATCGGGCTAGGCTTTAATGAGGGATTATGGAGTCAGTTGAAGCCGATGCCGGATTAACTTAATTTTTACCGGGTTTAGGTAAATTAAGTGAAATTATATTGGGATAAGGGGTAGATTATATTAGTTTTTATTAAAACCAAGGGGTTCAAATATTCTATATAGGGTTCTTATTTAATATGGGCTTAATGGGTTTTCGGGGAATTTACATAATAAAGTTAGTTTAATTAATATGAAAGTGATGGCAGAGTGGATTTTCTTAAGGAAAAGGGGTTAAGTGTATGTGATTGCACATTTTGATTTACTTAGGATAAAAAAATTTGGTGGGTTTTTGTGTGAAAGGGTTTTACAAGGGGTTCCCACTTTTCCTAGGTAAATGATGTCAAACATAGGAAAGTGTGATTTTATTAGGGAAATGAGGGAAAATGAAGGGGGAAAGTGTTTTTATGAAAGGGGTTATGGTACTTGTCCCCCCTAAGTCATTAAGCTGAGGGTCTGGTCCCTCCAGAATTCAGAGAAATGCTCTGAGCCTTTTTGACTTGTATGTTTTAAGTACTAGAACTTATTTATGGGCAGTTAGTGAAGTAAAGGGGTGAAATGAATGAGGGGGTGTTAAATAAACCATATTGTGACCCATTATTTTTGCTTTATTTACTACTTATGCATATTTGAAAATTGCATTTAAGACAATGACATAAGTGTTTTTGTATAATCACATGATATTTTTGAAACCTTTCTACTACTTACCCATTTACTCATCCTACCATTTTTTCTTCACTTTATTAGGGTGCATTTACGCTAGCAAACCCTTATAAATATTTTTCTTTTCTTTACAAATTAAACTATCTAATTCTAACCTTATGTCATCCAAGGGATCATATTAAACTGATGAGCTCCTTTTATTCACTCTACCTATCTAATGATCTGCCAAGATTACACTGTTTGGCCAGATTTTATTCTCTAACTATAATCATAGAATTTAAAACATGAAATAGCCATGTTTAAGAATTTTGACTGTAATGGATTGTGGCATGAGTAACAAGCTGCACACAATCATTTATTATGAATTAAAGTAAATAGTAGTGGCATTTTGACTTGCTCACTTTCATGGTCTCTTTTTGTCTTTTGGGGTTCATATATTTTCATTTTTTTGGACCTTATTCTTATTCTTTTTGTCCTTTGTTTATTCTTTTAGGACATACCCTCTTTACTTTTTTTTAATTTTTTAATATGGAAAACATTTGCAGAAAGCAAAGGTATGTACAATATTACAAGGCTTATCCTTAGTCATCCAAAATTATGACTCCTATTGGTATAGGAACCTAATAGATACTTCATGCAGTCGGTTTTTCTAGTGTTCTAATTCTTTGTCCAAATCTGACGTGCAGGAGATTTTGCGATCCCATGCAATACGTCCATCTGCTTTTGGATTTACCCAATTCTGGTCTCACGCCATTATCTTGTAAATCTGGTCCAAATTGTCATCATTTTCATAATCTCGAACTGGTTTTGTATAATGCGGTCCTTCCACAGGATCCAGAGGCACCACTACACTGAGCGAATTCTTTTCAAATATAATATTTGTTTCTTCAGGTTGATTACCCCATTCATGTCAATGTCCCAATCAATTCCAAGGACCATAGGGTAGGGATTGTTATCATCCACAATATCTATTACTTCAAAATTAGCTAGTGTGCTTGCACCCTCGATGTCAACTATTACCCATTGCAGCCTCCCCATCAGGATAATATTCTATTGATTTTCCATCCTTAACTGGATCATAGACGACTGGATTGCAAGTCTCCCCATTCTTTCCCAAGTCTGCTTTGGCAAAACATTAGCGTCAGACTCAAGATCTAGGATAACTTGGTCCATTTCGTATTCCCCTATCTGAACTATGAGTCTCATCTCATGCCCATTCCTTGTGTTGTGCTTTCCAAGCTTCCTGACTACTCATGGTTCACCAATAGTGCCATCCTTACCAGTGCACCGATTGATCAGTTCCTGTAAGCCCTTCACAGCCTTAGTATTTTAGAGTAGTTTCATGCAGGTCTCCAAGAATGTGGTAATCATGGATGGCTCCATTTCTTCAACTAGTTTCTCCTGACTTCCTGAGGTATAGGCCTCAACGAAGCTTTTCTTTTCTTCCATAAATGTTTCTTTTGCGCACCCCAAATCAAACCTAGTCTCTTTCTCTGGTGCTTTGCAGACCCATTCGCCTTCGGCAGGGTGCTTGGCTTTATCCTCCATAGTCGTAGTTCCGCTTCATAGCATAATGTTTACCTTAGGGTCTTCCTCGCGAGCCTCATCCCTCATCATCTGGAGGTTCTGCATTGGCTGTGGAGGCTACGCCCCCTTTTTGTGAATCTTAGCCAATAATATTGGGCAATCCTTAGTCGCATGGTCAAACTAAGTACAATAGCAGCATGACAATCATGTCAAATTTGGGCAGTCCCTTGCATAGTGTCCTGGGCCCCCATAATTGTAACATATCAGCTGTCCTTGGCCTCTACCAGGCTCTCCTCCACCTCGGTCTCGGCCACGCCCATGATACTGACCTTGCGTTCCCCCAATGCCTTAGTTCGAAGGCCATGTTTTTGCCTGCAACCTATATGTAGGTGTCTTGTATATCATTAATTTGTAGCTGTGACAATTGCAGTCATCATGACCTACTCATTGAAAGAAATTGCAAAAGAGTTGTTGTGGTATTTGTATGAATTTCTACATCAAATGGAAATTGTCAATTGCATATTTCCTTGCCACCTCGCATATAGCGCACCATGGCACAGGCACTGTACTTGGCCCTACCACAACCTCCAACTATAGAGGCATTGGTCGCCCTACTGCAACATTGTTCGTGAAGACTGGGTAGTGATACTTGTCATGCGCCTGACCTTTGTATTTTATGCACCAAAATTCTTCGCATGCCTTTGGCCGAGGTATTCTGTCCTTCTTCAGAGTTTGCATTTCGATACAAAGGTTTTGCAACTACGCATGAATCTATTGAACCCCTAGATTATCATCCTGCATTGGTGTCTCATGTAGCCTCATCATGATTTCTAGAGCTTCTGCCTGGGTCCCAATCTTCTGTTGTGATAGCACAACCCTTAGGTGGGGCAGGAGCAAGGCCATGAACCATTCGCGGTGCTGCCCATCAGTTAGGTTCATGTTGGCTTCACATCTTGTACACTTCAATCTTTAATCCAATTCCCTGGGCATCTCCCCCAGCTTCATCATGATCTCCTTGAATGACACAATTGACTGTGCTTGAGACTTAGGTCTACTGAATTCTCTATTTAGCACGGCCCGGATATCTTCCAACGCGGATGTTGGGTTATCAGTAATGTACTTAATGTACCACGTTAGTGCGTGGTCCTTCAACGCACTAACCAACATGACTTTCTTCATATGGTCGTTCATGATACCCTAAACTTCCCATACAGCCTTTGTGACGAACCAAAACTGGTCCAAATCTTCATTTCCTACACCCTTGAATACAGGTAGCTTTACGAAGTTTGTGACGTTGAACAATAGTGGAGGTTGGGGTGGTCTCGGCGATGGGGTGAGAGGTGGGGGTGAGGATGGAGGCAGTGAGGATGTATGGAATGAGGATGGAGGTGGTGTAGGTATTTGCAGGAACCCTTGTCTTATTAGCTGAACAATGATCAGTGGAGAATACTGTGCTACTCCTTCCTCATCACTCAAAGGAGGCTCAATTAGTGGGCTATACTCAAGACCTTTTCTTCCTCTGTCCCTAAAAGACTTTCCACTTCGCATAGCTCCAAACATCAAGGTAGCCGTATGATCCATTGTTCACACAAGAGCATATTAATCCAAGTATTTAGTGACTTTAAATCTTACCTCATGGTCCTTTAAAGAAGAAACGCTCGTCTTTGTTGTAACTGACAGAGGTATCGACCACGAACTCTGTCACAAATTCTCCTATGATGCAGTAGAGCTAATGGTTGATAGCATGACCGATCTTATCTTTAGAAGCTTCTAACTTCCTTACTAAGTATGGTGTCCAAACAATCTAATTTTCAAGCCTCCACCTTCCTTGGCCATCTGCCAACTTCGCGATCCACTTGTATAACTCAACCGAGAAGGAACAAAAGAAGATTTCATGTATTTCTGTGTACAGGTATCTGTCCAACCATTTTTCTTTCGTCAATCACAGATTCTTGTTTTCTTGCGCTATGAATTCATGGATCTTTCTATCCAACCAGTTTTTGATCTCTTTCTTAGTTGGATTCCAATGATACGACATCACACATCTTGTTATGCATATCTTGGTCTTGGAAACGGAACCATTTGTTGTCTTGATGGCCCCTGACCCAAGTTCAATGTTAAGAAGCCAAGAAAATCCATACACTACTCGACCTTTCGACATCAATCTGTGGAGCACGGATTCAAGTCTCACCCAAAGCAGTATGGGGGGATGCAGAAACCAAGTTTCCGCACCCAGAGATAGTCGTGATGTTGATTTTATATGCTCACTCCTATCTTAGCACACATCGATAAGCCCTTAGGGCTTATTTATGTACTTCCTTTTTCGTCTTTCGGAACCTCCATGAAGGTACCTAATTTCCCTTCGTGCAACTGTAGACGATGATTCAAGCACCTACGCACCTTTGTAACTAGGTTACCGACTTAGTCCCCAAATTGTATTAGGTATTAGCCAACTTTACCACACAAGTAAGATTATCCTCACCTTAGCATATATTATTACTTACGTTCATGCAACAGATAGAAACATATATTTTTGTGCATCAACTTAACATTCAACATAGCATAATCACAACATTCATAACAACAGTAAAATAACGATTAAACAGATGGGAAGTACACAGTAAGTTTAGAACACTTCTCTTTATTGGTGATTCAAATTTTTCAGTACAGACTCTAACTACCCTATGCACACAGCTGCAGGGGTTCACGCACTCAGTTTTAGACTTCTACTGTAGGCCTCTGCGCACTCAGCTGTAGAGCCTCTTTCTCTAGTAAGACCCTCGCTCTTATCTCTCCCTGACCTATTATATCAATGACTCATGACTACTGAACTCCCTTAGACTCTCTATGACTCTCCTTTTTATACAATCTCATGGTCCGCGAACCAAGGGCCGATGTCCAAAACTGACACAACCTATCTAAACCAAGGGCAGAAAACCCTTTTGACTTTAGGTATCTTCACGCTCCATGACCACAAAATGCAGAGACTTTACATTCTTCATACAAAATTCAGGCCTTTTGCCCCAAAAAGTGGGTTTGTAACCCCAAAATTGACTCCGAGGGGACCTGTTCCCAACAATGACCAACCACTAGTCCCGATAGTGAAACATTACAGTCACTATTGCCTACTCAGCCAAAGAGATGTACTAGTTCTGCACTATGGAGAAGCCAGGTCTCTTTACAATACTCTCCAAGCTTTCTCTAAGATACTCATTCAGAAGCTTGGCTGACCAAAAACCTATACAGTGAGTTATGAGGTACTATATATAGAAAAAGGTGGGGTGACCCTTGACCTTCCCATTTGTGACTATTCATCTACCCTCATGACCCTTCAACTACTCTATGAATCTTACATTCAACTATCGACACTTGAACTTCCACTTGACAAGGTGCTACATACAATATGCACATGTACCCCTGTGAGACAAAACAAGCTTAAGCAATCCATGCAAGACATCTTATGACTCGAACAACTATGTGAAGGCTGACTCTTTGACATTCTCATGATGGTCAATGGTGGCGAATTAATTCCAAGCTTGGTAGTCTGCGATGGTGTCTGTGTACTCTCTGGTGACATATTTCCAGAAACGAACTCTTGCCTCTGTTGAATCTCGGTACACTACTTTGGCTTCTCTGTCCAACTTGTATGATAACATGCACATCATTGTCTTAAGTGTGGCTTGACCAGCGATGTACTAATGCATAGTGTTTGAGCTAATCACCAAGTCTACATTGGTTGCTATGCACATCAACTCGTCAAAGTATGAGTCTAGCTCTAGTCAGACTTGTGCCTTTGTCTTTCCCTTGGTGAGTGTCCTAATAGATGGGATTGCATGTGCGTGCATAACAACATCCATGCTTCTAAATACCCGTGCATGGGAAGCCTCCAAACTAGTGATGAGCTACAAGAGTTCTTTGTAGTTCCAGATCTGACTCTAGATGCGTGCCTTCTACTCAACCACCCTAGGCTTCATCATTTTGGGCAAGTGTAACGGGGCTCCCTTATATCTCATTGTCCATGTTTGCATGTGGTCGACAACAGTATGCAAGTTTGATAAGGTACAAGCTCTCCTAGCACATCTCTGCTGCCAACCGTTGATACGGACAACTTCCTTATGCATGGTACCAAATATGGAATAAAACACCCGCATGACTATCTCAAGGGACGATACTTCATCTAGTATCATCTTCTTCAACTCTGCTTGGGCGGATGTTGTAACTAGTTCTCCTCCCTCCTTGGATGTCTATAAATCCTTAGCCATTCGCTCATTCTATATTATCAAGAAGCGAACACTCAAGCTCGTGGCTTCGACATATGCTCTAGTAGCATTAACCAATGTTGTTGGATTCTTGCACACGTCATCTACAATCTCTCGTTCCTCAAACTATGCAGGAGATGTGTGGTCATTCGTAGTAGACACTCTACGTGATTTCACAACTAGATGTTGTGACTCGTTGAATGATACGTTGTGCATCTCTTCTTTCAGATTTTCTCCAAGTATCTCAATATCTCCTTGGTCTCTTGGGACCTTATCTGCTTCCGAATTCGGTGAAGTCAGTGGCTCGACCTCTTGGTGGTAAGGCATGAGGTCAATTTCCTGCTCTAACTTTAGCTGCTCCATCTCTGTATCCATCTGCTCAAGTACTCATTCAATCTCTTGAGCGAAGTCCTGCTGCTGCAACTGCTCACCCTGCCTTCTTTATGTCAACTTCTCGGATGAGTCTACCACCTATATGGGCGTAGTGTCATCAATCAGTGCATGTTGTGGCCCATACTGTATTTGTCCTTGCTACGCTTCCTTCTCGTGTTTGCGCAACTCCTATTCCTTCTATAGTTGCTCCTTCAAATCTTGCAACTCCGTCACTGTTTCCTATGTCATCTATTTTTCTTTTTGCCTTTGGTGGTCCTCCTGTCATGTTGTTGCCTCTTCTCCTCTATTTCCAAAGCTTTTTTTTACATAAATGGGTTTACTCTGAACTTGCAGCTTTGTTCTGCCTCTGCGCTATTGACAATCTTTCTCTTTCTTTTGTCATGCGTCGATATGCTTACCTTTGATATTGGTGTTGGCGCTCTCCTAGATGCTGCTTCACGTTGCTTCACTAACCATTCCACAATGATGCCAACAGGTTCATTGGGCCTGGAGAAGGTGTGAAAATATCTCCATGGGTCTCCCTCAGCTCAATGACATGCCCTGTGGTTCCACGGGAACTGTACTCTTGCACAATGATCCTTCAAAAAATAATGCGGGTCATATGGATTGAAGCTTCAGGTGTCGAAAATAAATATCTTGAAGTCTTCCATCTCGACATTCACATGCTTCAGATTTTGTATCTCGTACAAACCAATCTGTAATGAATGAGTGGGCCAAGGTTCCTTCTTCTTCCTGTGAAGTCTAGCTGACAGTCCTGTTGAGATGTGGTATGACACTTCTTGCATGACGAGCTTGTCCATGGCAAACTTTGGCAAAACATGTGAAGTCTTCTCTATGTTGTACATCTGTATGAAGGTGCCATTAGGTGAGGCATACCAATCCACTATGTCGATTAATGCCTCCATTGTTGCCTTCGACATGCAAGGTGGATCCTACTCAAATATCATCTTGTACACCAGGGTGACAAAATGGGCTAACAACTATGTGATCACTAGGCGGAAGCTACATTCAGAAAATAGTTTAAAATAAGTGTTGACAAAGGTTCCTGCTGATGTCCATGTCCACTTCAAACCCGATAACTCCTGACAAGCATAGATTGCATCCAAGATGTAAGTGGACATGTAGATTTCTACTTGTTGTCCTTTGGGTGGCTGTTGAGCTCTTGTTACTTGTTCCTTCAGCCTGTGAGAGAACATCTCGGACAAGTTTCATGCTTTTCCTTCACTGGCTAGTTGGTCCAATGTGATCACCCAACTCTACGGGAAGGTCTTCGTGCTTGCTTGGCCATACAAGCAACATGAAAAGATGACCAAATACTAATATGCCTTCCACAGTATCTTCGTCTTATAAATTTAGTTGGGTGTCATCCTAAATTTGGCTTGCTCCTTCACCTAGTTCTTCAAGATATCCCTGGAGTTGGCATTACTGCTAGGTATGTTGAAGGGTGTCTCCATGGTGATCACTGGCTTCACAAGTGGTACATCTACCGATAATCCTGTCCCCTGAAGGTAGCAATATTTTTCCTGCTGACACTGCTCAATACCATCATCTTGGGGTTAGTGTGCGAGATGATCCAATGCATCATGTCCACGCATGGGAACGCAGGATATCTGCTTGCAATCCGATACAAGCCAAACTTGTGAATGTTCACATAGACTTTGAGATATTGAAGATATTCCCCAAATGTGCTTGAGAATACAACATTGACCTCTTGCCATTTTAGCTTGATGCCTTTGTCTATGATCAACTTAGTGTCTTCGTAAATCAGAAAACTCGTAAACACTCGCTTAACTGCATTTCTGGTTGTGGTTCCATCAATGTCCTTTGACCCTGCTCTCTTGGAGGCCATTGATCCTAAACTACTGAGAGATCGGAAAACAACTGCTATATCTAGAGACATGGTGACATGCATGGCAAGAAATTTGTCAGTTAAATCCAAAGAAAACTTTAGGACTAACATAAAACATACCCGGGGAACTGCTCGCAAGGATTGCACAATTTTCACTAGGAGGCCAGGACATTGACTACTAGAACTGCGCATAAGGAAGTCTAGATTGTAGGGAGGTTGGTTGAATGCTAGAATTGTGCAATGCATAATCCAAACTGGCTCGCTAGGTGTTGGGATTGCACAATGCGCAATTTCACCTGGCAAGTGATGTAGGCCTAGGGACTGCATTGCACAATTTTTTGGGCCAGCAGACACTACCTCTCAGAATTGTGCAAATCAATACTAGAGGACACTATTTGGCAAGATTTGTGCATTTTTTGGGAGGAAGGTAGACCCTTCCCTCTCAGAATTGCGCAATGCTATCTGTGTAAGGCATCGTCCGATCCAAGGTTGCCGAGACCCATTGATGGGTAAATGGAAGCATATGAAGATATGAATGCATGACGATACTAAGTGTAAGTAGGAGCTAATGTTCATGCATGCAAAAAGTGGATGGAAGATTCAAAAAGCAGAACAACATGCATGTGTGTGAAACGATTCGCCGAATTGGCAACTATTTGTGCAAAACAATGTCATGCATGTGACAACAGTGAGATGAAAATGAAAACTAAAATGGTGCTTGTACAGGCTAACATCCACGCAAATGAAAACAAGCATTCATAGAAATCAAGCAGACAACATCCAAACAAGCCAAAACACAAAAAGTGACGGAATGCTCCAAAAGACAAGTAAAGCTGACTTACCCGAAAATAACTGGGCTGGATGTGCTGAAGACTCCTAGATATATTGTGGGATGTCAGAGCTCCAATATCAATGTGAATAATCAGCACTAAAATTTTGAATAAATATGTTTGAGGCTCATGATGCGCATGCCACAAATCTAGGAAAAAGTGGCAATTGGAGGAAGTTTCTAAAACGATATTTGCATGTAACCTCCAACTACTAAAAATAGCTCCCTAAAATCTATGGATTCATTTTGCATGTTGCTTTTTTCTATTTAGAGAAAAAGCATTCCATGTGTTGTATCTCTGAGATGATAATGGTCAGTTATCATGCCAGAGCATCTAAGATAATTGTTTTGGAGGTTTTTGTTTTGATTTGGAGGACCAATGAATGAAACAAATGTAACACTATAATGCCTAACCTTTTGAATAATATTAATATCAAAGAAGAGGGCTGCTATAAAATTTCACACAGTGATATAGCTTGTATGGTGATGAGCAGAAACAAAGAAATAATATGATTATCGCAATTTTCAAACTGAAGATTAAATAATCATAAGTATGAAAACCTCTAAACTATGTTCAAAAGGTTTAAGAGAATATGCTTAAGCTTACAAAAGATGCTGATGATTTATTGATTCAGAGGGAATTAATTAAACAAATAGTCCATTAATTCATTCTCTTTATAGATTATCACTTCAGAAGATTATAGGAATAGATTGAAACCCAATTATTCCTACCTAGTTATCTCTGTAAGACATAAGAACATGAAGAAAAACATAATGAGTAATACTGGAAAAACATACAGGAAACACAAACTGTGTAAAACAAAATTCAGAATCCTTTGCTTTGTATTAAGGATCCAGAAAAGTCAAGTACATCAAATGTTTAGAAATGCTTCATCAAGGGTGAAACCCTTAATAACTCGTGAATAGAGTTATTTATACAACAGTAGAACTAAGAAAATATCCTAAACTATTTTTACAAAAATAAATTATTATAAAATCAAGATAAAGACTGCTAGTTGATCTAGCACTATTTTGATGTCGTGTTGTTGGTGACTATTGCTAAAAAAATTGAAAATTGTTGAATTTGGGTGACTATTCCTCCAAAAGCTGATTGTTGTTTGATTTTCATGCTGGATGTCATATTTACTTATGACCTTTCATCTGATACACTTTGACCTTCCTGACCTGTCAATATCCTTTACTGTGCTTTCTACTTTTATTGTACATTTCAAATTTTTATTGTGTATCTCAACAATAAATCATTTAGGTTTTCCCATGCCTTAGCTTCTGGTAGTTGGATATTGATCATCTTTCTGTATATTTCATTTGTTTGTCTTTTAACTGTATTTCTTTATCTGCCTCCTTTGTTTTAACACTTATTGTGTAAATTGTTTCCTTCTGTGTAAATGACTTCTTTCTGCTCTGTATCCTAGAATCTTTAGTTAAGGAAAATCATTCGAATTCATTTCCTAAGCATCTGGAACAAACATGTTTTTAACTACTATAAAAATTATTTGTCTAGGTCTTATATGATCACTAGAAAAAATAAACCAATAGTTAATCAAAACACAGGTTGGCAGGGAGGTGATAATGGTTTTAGGGAACACAAAAGTCTATGGACGGAGTCTAGAGCATGTTCCAGAGGTAATCGGAGATCAAATTTGGTTGCATAGGTTCAGGGTGGCACAGGAGGGGTTAGGTAGGTTTCACTGTGTAAATGGGCAGAAAGAGTGAAAATAAGGGTCTTCGACATTTTAACGGGTAAAGTTTAAAATTTGGTGCTTAATTCGATAAGCGAACAATGGATGGTTTCGGCCTATGCAGGGAGGCAGTTTCAAAGGTCATCACACCACTTTTGAGTGAAGGGCGGTATTTTTTGGAGAGCATGCGAGTTAACGTAAAGTTTCCACGTAACCGCAAGGGGCCCGAGCGAAACCACGAATCTCGCGTGCTCTCGGACTGGTAAAGGTCGAAGATCGGGAGAGTGCGATATGGCTGTGGGTCGTTGGATTTTGAAGCGGATGATCGAAGGGCTGTTGCATGGTGGAGTTGCATGAAGGTGAATCAACAAAGATTAGCGGGGCTCGGGGATAATTATAAATTATTTGTAATTAATTTAATGAATAAAGTGGTGATTAAACATATTCTGATGGGTTTAATAAAGCGGGAGGGTTTTGTCGGGAAAAACATGAAGGATGGAGTTTAATTAAATAAAAAGGAGGTGGGAATAAAAGTTAGGATAAAGAGTTTTGTGTAGGGGAATGACCTTTGGAGGGTAATTTGCTAGGAAAATGTGTGAAACCAAGGGGCAAGGGTGAAAATGAAGGAAAAGGGTATTTTCTTAGGAACTGATGGGATAATTAGGAAATTAGTAACTATATAGTGGGGGATGGAATGAAATGAGGGGAAGTCAACCAAATCAACTTGTGAACATATTTTCACTTTCATAACTGCCCCTGCACAATGAAACATTGGATTAAGCATGATAAATGTGCTTATGCTTCAATCAACCTTGTAATTCTGCAACCTTTCTTCTACCTACCCTTTACTTATCCTAACATTTTTTCTTCACTTAATTGGGTGCATTTAGGCTAGTATACCCTTTTATTTCCTTTTTATTTTGAAAAGAAAACTATCTAATTCTAACCTTATAACATCCAAGGGCTTAGATTAAACTAATGAGCTCCTTATTATTCTCTACCTAACTACTGATCTGCCAAGATTAAACAATTTGGCTAGATCTTTATTCTCTAACTATAAACATGAAATTTAAAGCATGAACTAGTCAAGATTAAACTATTTGACTATCATCGGTTGTGGCATTTATGACAAGTTGCACACAACCATTATTTTGCATAATAAAGTAAAAAATAGTGGCACTTGGACTTGCACACTTTCACGATCTGTTTTTTGCTTCTTGCTTTTCTCTCTAACCTAACATTTTATTTTTGTCTTCATTTTTTAGGGCATCTAGTCTAACATTTTCATTGATATGGACATATTTATCAAAATATTTCCTAGCATTTTTATTCAGTATTCATTTTTGTCCATATCCTATCTTAACTTCTTCGTTTTTTTGAAAATATTTTCATTTTTTGGAGTAATTTATTTTAACTTACCAAAACCAAAAAATGCTACAACATTGGCTCCATCTAGGGACTGCTTTCTCCTATAGAATGTAGAGAACCTGCAGATCCATGTGCCTTCTCCTTGAGCGATGGAGTCTTTCGCTGTAAAAAATCACACTAGCAGCTTGAAAAGTAAAAGAAACCGGAGTTTTTACAATGGTATTAATGAAATCTACTTCAAATTCTCAATACTGAATGTAATATTTGAGAAACCTTCCATTTACAGGATAAGTAGAATATCGTCCCTCAAGATTTTGTAGTAGGAAAGTGTTGTTTACCTTCACTTCAGCAATTGCTAAAAGTCCAAGCCACAGGTTGTCAAACTTGCCATGTTTTCCCTTTTCTTCTCTCCTAGAATCCCATCTTGGAACTAGATCACCTTCCTTGAAGTCCCTTTCCTTGACTCTTGTGTCAAACAAGATATGATCTTCATCTTATTTTGATACTTTTTCAATTTGTATTGAACTTCATCTCTATTTTCATTTAGTTCAATAATCTGATTTATTCTCCTTAAAAAATCATTAGGTTCGTCCATTGAATCCTGCAGGAATTTTAAAATAGGGAAGGCCAAATTAGTAGGGAAGATTACATGTTTCCCATAAAATAACTGGAAAGGAGATTTTCCAGTATATCTCTTTGGAGTAATTATGTTTTCCCATACTACGTAAATTAAATGAGAGTCCCAACTCTTTTTATGATCTGCTAGAGTCCTTTTGATTACCATTACCATACTCTTATTGGAGGATCCTACAAGGCCATTACCTTGTGGGTAATATGGAGTTGAATGATGTAACAGAATCTAATATTTCTAGAAAAACTCAATCATTTTAACACTAGAAAAAGTTGTTGCATTATTAGTGATAATTTGAGTTGGGAAACCAAATATAGATAATATGTTCTCTTCAATAAATTTGATTACTACTGAATCAATAACATTTCTCACTGGAATTTCTTCCACCCATTTAGTGAAGTAGTCTGTTGCAATGAGGATCCATCTCTGCTGATTATGTTGTAGCTCTGATACCACTTGTTGTAGAGCTAACCCAAGAATATTATAGATATGATATGAAAATATAAGATAATGCAAATAAACCCATAAATAATATGAAATGACACTTTATTGATCAAACCCTTAAGGTAGGGCAACACCATATGCCTGTTCATACAAGAATACTTCTCTTCATATCTCTCCATGTGGAGTCTCTAGCCTCTATATAGGCCTCATACATACAATACCATGCATCATTACCATGGTTTCCTCATACCATCAACTAATACCATGGCCCCTTACATTATTATTAACTACTTGTGGTCCCTTACATGACATGGGTTAACCACCTTATTTATTACTATGGCCCATCCCATTATTACATTATTACCTTGGGTACCTCCCTCGGTACCCCATATTACCCCCCTAGGTATATAACAGATTACTTGAAGTGTGATGAATCTCTCCAACAAAATCTAATCCCCATTGGAGAAAAGGTTCTGAGACTATTGATGGAACCAGTGGAAGAGCTGCTAATTTTTGCTTACTAGCAAACATTTGACAAGGAACACAACCTCTGGCCTTTGCTCCTACTTTTAAGAACAATGTTGGCCAATAAAATCCTCCCCTTAATATCTTATATGTTGTTTCTCTCTAAGCATAATGTCCTCCACAAAATCTTGTATGAAATTGGTCAATGATCCCTTTAGTTTCTAATTCTATTAAATATAATAACAAAATATTTAGTGGGTCTTTCCAGTACAAATTTGAATTTATGATATAGTATTTGACTTCTTTCAGTTTGAGAGTTTTGCACTAGATTTTGGAGAATGATGCTGGACATTCAAAATGGATCAAGAAATTTACAATGTCTTGGTACCAATCTGGCAACAGAAATTTGTCATCAATGTATACAAGGCATATCTGATATGAAGGTAAAGGTTCTTGTGGATTCTTTTCTTTAGGATGATGGGAAGGTTCTTGTGGATTCTCCCCTTCTACAAGGATAGAAGGTTCTTGTGTATTCTTCTTATCTAAAGTTTGAGAAGGTTCTTGTGGATTCTTCCCATTTGAAGTTTGAGAAGGTTCTTGTGGATTCTCCCCATCTGAAGTTTGGGAAGGTTCTTGTGGATTCTTCCCTTGTATCTCTAAAATAGAATTGATTCTGAGCACTTTACAGTTGGATTCACCTAGAAGCTTAGCTAATCCTTGGACTTTTACTAGCTTTGTAGTTTTGATAGTTAGATCAAACTCCAGTATTTGAGTGATCCATCTACCTCTCTTTTTATCTGTGTCTGGTTGAGTTAAAACAATTTTCACAACATTGTTATGAACATAAGTAGTAATAGGAGAATGTCGGACATACATCTTGAATGATTTCAAGGCTTGAATAAGGGCATATGCTTTCTTCTCAATTATGTCATATTTAAGCTCGGAATCTCTCACAACCTTACTGAAAAAGGCTATGGGTTGGTAATGGGAATCTTCATTTGTTTGTAGTAGAACAACAACAAGGGTTGTTTCTGAGGCAAAGGAAAAGATACTAAATGGTTTAGTGTAATCAGGGCTGGACAAGGTGGGAGCTTTAGAGATAGCTTTCTTGATCTGATCAAATGCATGCCTGGAAGAGACAGTCCATTTAACTTCATGATCTTTTCGAAGCATGTCAGATATATCTTTTACAATCTCAACATAATTTGCGATGAATCTCCTTAAAAAATTAATCTTTCCTAGAAAAGCTTGAATCTCCTTCTTGTTTCTAGGTAAGGTCAATGTTTTAATCATAGGCACATGCTTGGGATCAATCACCACTCCTTCTTTTGAAATTATATGACCCAACAATTTTCCTTCTTTGATAGAAAACAAAGACTTTTTAGGATTCAATGATATTCTAAATTTTCTACACTTGTCAGAAACCTTCATTAAGTGCTTTAGATGTTTCTGATCATATTTAGAAAAAACAGTTATGTCATCAAGATAAATGACCACAAATTTTAACTCTCTGAAATGTTGCTCCAGCATTGGATAAGCCAAATGGCATTCTAGCATACATGAATGTACCCCAGGCTGTAGTAAAGGTTTTCTTCTCTCTGTCTACTGAATCAACATTTACCTGATTATAGCCTTAAAAACCATCAAGCATAGAAATTCTTTGTGCTCCTGAATGTTTAAATGTGGAAACAAGAATATTCCAATTTAATTTGTCCTTGAATTAAATTGTGAATTAAAATCGAATTTAGTCTTAACTGCTACTTGGAAATAATTAATTAAGTTATTTTGACATAATTAGTTGGAGAAATTCAAGTTAGAAGTGTTTGTGAAGTCATGCAAGAGTTATCCCTTAAATTAAGGATATAAGATTGAGTTATATTTGAGTTGTAATTAGTTAACTCAGTTTACTGAGTTAAGTCTAGTTAAATTAGTTCCAAATTGTTTGAGGAATTAATAGAGAGTTAACAGTCAGTTGACGCATGCATGCACTCAACTAGTGTAGTCCAGTTAACTGAAGATTCCCTCATCATAAAATCATGCATGTTTATTTTGAGAAAGACCTAGTTGAGATTAAAGTCAAGGACAATGTACTATAAGTTGCATGTGTTTTCTTATAAAGAAAATTCATGTATGCAGTCAAGGCATCATTCCCTGAGGAAGGCTGGAGAGTAGCCAAGATTGCCTGTGAGCATCTGTGAGGATTGTACTGAGAGCTGGCTAGCTGTGAGAGCTAAGGATTTCTATAATTCTTATATATTTCCACCTTGTATGATAATAAAGACAGTGGGGTTTTTAGCATAGGCTTTCCCCAAAGTATTTTCATGTGTATTGTGCATTGATTCTTCTTCTTCTAGTTATATTGTTAAGCTTGATCTTTAAGCTTCCACAAATTGATAGTAGAAGTAGGTTATAGTATTCTACTTTGATTTATATTACATTATCAGGTTAACCTAACATACAGATTTTTTTCATGGTATCAGAGCCAAGTTTATTGGAGCTGTGAATAGTATACTAAGAAGAGAATTCGAAGTTTGAAGTTCAGTGTTGTAGGTGCAAATAGAATTCATATCATACTTCAAGGTTAGCCAATGGTGTTCTATGGCTTGAGACTCAAGTATTCCTTGGAAGATAGCTCAAATTAAATAGCATGGAAAGATAGAATGGAGGCTATATTAGAAGACAATGGCTTGAAGGAATTCATTAATCAAGAAATCCCAAAGCCAGCTTCAACTAATGCACAAGAGTTGGCTGTGGAAGAAGTGTGTGGCGAAGGCAAGATGGATCATCCTTGAGGGAGTTCGAGACCATATTGTCTCAAGTCTCCATGGGAAGGATACTCCATTTTCAATGTGGAAGACATTGAAGGACCTCTACCAGAACTTTGACGACCAGAGCAAATTGGCACTCAAGGATAAGCTTCGAAGAATCAAGATGGAGAAGGGTGATACTATTTTCACATATCTGAACAAGCTCACCACCTGCAGAGATGAGCTTGGTAGTGTGGGAATAACTACTACCGATGATGATATGATTAGGCTAACTCTCCTTGGCCTTCCAAAGAGTTGGAATAGCTACCAGGACTCTGTGAATGGAAGGAAGAAATTGTCAGATTGGGAACGACTGTGGTTATATTTGATGCAGGAGGAGATCAAGAGGAGCACACGAGATAGTTCTTCATCCAAGGATGATGATGAAGAAAATATGGTCTTAGAAAGTAAGGCAAGGAAAGGGAAGGGGAAGGCTCCCCATTCCAAATCGAATTCTTCTCATGGAGGGAAGAAGGGTCACAAGTCTAGATTGAGATGCTTTAATTGTCACGAGATGGGACATTATGCAACTAATTGCCCATCAAAGAAGTCCAAGAATAGACCCTTGGAAGGATTGGAAGGTGAGGCATTAGCCTCTCAGTTCTAAATGGAATTTACCCTCATCCCATGCATGGTGGCATCGATGATGGGTTGCATCTGGTATCTTGACGGTAGAGCCTCATTCCACATGACTGGTGATAAAAGTTTATTTAGTACCTTGGAGGAGAAATACCTCAAGATGCGCATAGAGATGGGTGACAACAGAAGGTATAGTGTTTCGGGAGTGGGCATGGTTTCTTTTCAAAGGGAGCATGGAGCTCCTGTCACCTTGATAGATGTGAAGTATGTGTCTAGATTGAAGAAAAAATTGGTATCGGTCACGATGTTGGAGGACAAAGGCTATGATGTTGTCTTCAATAAAGGAAAGGCATTCCTAAGACACATAGCCACAGGTCATATTAAGAGGATAGGGATTCAGGTGAAGAATCTCTATAAACTAGAGGTAGATGATTGTGCAGCATTGAGTACAAAAGTAGAATTGGTACAAAGCCAAGACATTGCTGAGTTCTAGCACAGGAGGTTGGGCCATTTGCATCATGGGGCTTTGAAGATAATGCAGTAGATATCTACATGACTTCCCAAAGGTAAACTTAAGAAATTTGATACAGGCAAAGGTTGTACCTTGGGAAAGTACACCAAGTCTTCCTTTCATGAATGAGATAGTCAAGCAAAGGCTATCTTAGATCGAGTTCATACTCATGTGTGTGGACCATTCTTGACGGCATCCACTATAAAGCAAAGGTATTATGTGGTTTTCATTGATGATTATTCTCATAAATAATGCTAGATTTATTCCATGCAGAAGAAGGTCCAAACCTTCTCAAAGTTTTGTGAGTTCAAAGCTTTGGTCGAGAAAGAGTTAGGGAAGAAGATCAAGGCCTTGAGAAGCGACAACAGTGGAGAATATGTCTCTCAAGAGTTTAAGGACTTCCATGCAATGGAAGGAATTAAATGAGAGTTGACGGCACCTCATAACCCACAACAGAATGGGGTGGCTAGAAGGAAGAATAGAACTATTGTAGGGGTAGCATGGGCGATGCTGCATGACCAAGGCCTACCACTTCACTTGTGGGTTGTGGCATGCAACACTGTAGTTTATTTACAGAATAGAAGCCCACATTGCATACTTGGGATGAAGACACCAGAGGAAGCTTTCTCCTGTAAGAGACCAGATGTGGGTCACTTTAGGATCTTTGGGTCATTGGTATATTTCCGTGAGACAAAGGATGCATAGAAGAAGCTTGAGCTGACAACAAAGTTGGGTATACTTGTGGGGTACATTGATACACCTCACAACTATCGGGTGTACTTGCCTACCATTTGAAGGACAATTGTTTACAGAGATCTCAAGTTTGATGAGCAGAAGGCCATGCAAGTTTCCCTTGAGAGGGAGTTCCAACTACAAGGTGTGGTGGAACTGTTGGTTCCTAAGGAGGAGGAGCCTTAGAATGATCCGAAGCAACCACATGCATAGGTTCCAGGAGTGGAGACATCCACTCAAGCAGAGACTTCTAGAGATGGATGAAATCGCACAAGAGAAGCTGACAGATTGTTGGAGGATGCGAGAGAGAATGTGGGAGCACTATTTTCTCATCGTAGATAGAGGAGGTCACCTGAGAGGTACACTGGATACATGGCCCTTGTTGGGGAATGTTTTGAGATCGAGCCATCTTCCTTTGAGGAATCACTGTAGCAACCGATTTAGGTTGATGCTACGGTGGAGGAGTATGACTCCATAATTCATAACAATGTTTGGGACGTGGTTCCGAGACTGGAGAACAAGTCAGTTGTGAGTTCCCCTTGGCTTTACAAGGTAAAGCAAGTTGCTGATGATGGGAGGGTCATTTTTCTGCAGTACATTTCGATAGAGGAGCAAGATGCTGAAATTTTGACAAAGGAATTGTCAAAGTGTAAATTCAAGTTCCATAGAGACAGGATCGGGGTGGCAGATAATCCCTTTCTTGTTGAGAGGGAGTGTTGAAAGGTGGCAACAAGAATATTCCAATTTAATTTGTCCTTGAATTAAAATTGAATTTATTCTTAACAGCTACTTGGAAATAATTAATTAAGTTATTTTGACTTAATTAGTTGGATAAATTCAAGCTAGAAGTCTTTCTTAAGTCATGAAAGAGTTATCCCTTAAATCAAGGAGATAAGCCTTAAATTAAGGATATAAGATTGAGTTATATTTGAGTTGTAATTAGTTAACTTAGTTTACTAAGTTAAGTCCAGTTAAATTAGTTCCAAACTATTTGAGGAATTAATAGAGAGTTAACAATCAATTGGTGCATGCATGCACTCAACTAGTGTACTCCATTTAACTGAAGATTCCCTCATCAGAAACTCATACATGTCTATTCTGAGAAAGATCCAGTTGAGATTAAAGTCAAGGATAGTGTACCATCAGTTGCATGTGTTTTCTTATAAAGAAAACTCATGCATGAAATCAAGGCATCATTCCTTGAGGAAGGCTGGAGAGTAGAAAAGATTGCTTGTGAGCATCTGTGAGGATTGTACTGAGAGCTGGCTACCTGTGAGAGCTAAGGCTTTGTATAATTCCTATGTATTTCCACTTGTATGATAATATAGATAGTGGGGTTTTTAGTTGAGGCTTTCCCCCAAGTATTTTCATGTGTATTGTGCATTGATTCTTCTTCTTTCGGTTATATTGTTCAGCTCGATCTTTAAGCTTCCACAAATTGATAGTAGAAGTAGGTTATAGTATTCTGCTTTTATTTATATTGCATTATCGGGTTAACCTACCATATAGATTTTCTACACTAAAACCATTTGAAGCAACCTGTCCATTTTTGGCAAAGGATAGTTATCCTTTAATGATGCTTTGTTCAAATTTCTAAAGTCCACACAGAGTTTGATTTCTCCATTCTTATTTCTAACAAGAACTAAATTTGTAACCCAATTAGAATATCTAAGAGGGAGAATGATCTGTGCATCTAGCATTTTTTTAATTTCCTTTTCTACAATTGGTAGAAGAGCTCAATTGATCCTCCTAAGTTTCTGTTGATAAGGAGCTACTTCTGGATTTAAAGGAACCTTATGTTGTATTAATGAAGTATCATAGGCTTTTAGATTAGTATAGGTCAATGCAAAAACATTCTTATAATTTCGAAGTAACTTAAGATATTGAGCTCTGATCTCAAGATCTAGAGATGCATAGATTTTGATGTTTTTAAAATCATCATTTGTTCCAATATTAATTTCTTCTATGTCATCTTGTCAAGAAATGGACTGAGGGTTTCAGAGGGCATCATTTTGATCAAACAATTGTTCTAAAGGAATGATGCAGTTGGGAATAAAATTTTTAGACAATTGAATAATGTCACGATCAACAATTTTTGAATTGAAATTTGAAGTATCATTTCCATTTGTATTTTCATTTATTTCAGTTCTATGTTCATCAATTTGTAGAACTAAAAATTCATCTATAACCTATGGAAAAGATTTCAAATGTTCATCATCTTAAAATATCTGCTAGTGTTTTAGATTGTTTGGGATGGATCGTCTGTACTTGACTTGTATTTGATAGAGTACATTAGTCTGATCAGGAATTTTAAATGAACTTGCAGAAACAGCTAAGGCATTTGCATGAATATTCTGATTTATTGGAATATAAGTCAAATTAAAAGCATAAAAAAAGTTTTCAACTGAATCCCAAACTTCATTTCGATAATACCTAAGTCTAGGATGCTTAGTCTAGAAAATATTTCTCACTTGTTTGACAATAAGTTCTGAATCAGTAAAAACACTTAAGTTTTGAACCTTTAAGCTTTTGGCTAATTGCAGTACCAAAAGGAAAGCTTCATATTCTTCCACATTATTTGTAACTTCAAAGTCGAGTTTGCATGATTGGGTGATATTTTCTTTTTCTGGTGAAATTGAAACTACCCTAGCTCCTACTCCATCTTTGGTACAAGAAACATCAAAAAATAGTTTCCATACATCAATTTTATTTGGTACAGGACTTTCAATTACATCTTCTATTTTAACTTGAGTTTCATGTATTTGGTTTGAAGAGAGTTGAAATCAACCAAAATCCTGATCAATTGCATAAACAGGATGGTTCCTTGGCTAGTCTATTTTGCAAGTAGTGTGCACAAATATTAGCTCCATAAACTGGAATAGTGGCATAAGACATATCCATCCGAAGAGTTCCCCCTAATTTGGCACAACATGACCTAGAAAGGAGCATTCCAATTTTGGGAGGAACATATGTGACAACTATATCAAGCACTACACTTTTCACTGGAATTTGGGGAGGGTGACTACTAAATCCTTAATCAATCCTAAGCAGGGCACCCTTTTAGAATTAGAGGTGTACAAGTCATGATAGGATCTAGTTATGTCAAGTTTCAAATAGTCCATGATAGTTTTTCACATGAGGTTATGTGATGCTCCAGAATCAAGCATACAATTATGTAACATGGAACCATATGTGTTAAGAGTTACATAGAAAGAAGGCACTATTTCATCTATCATATCAGAGCTAGAACCAAAGACAACTGATGGATTTTCATCTTGCAGACTAATGATATCGCATTCAACATCAACTGAGGTGTTTTGTATCCATTTGGAGACTTGATTTTTATACCCAGGGTTTTTGGAAAGTTCTGAAAGTGGAATTGGGATTTTAACGCTTTCCAACTCTTTTTCAACATTAAATGTAGTCAAAGCAATTTTATCACTTTGAGCAGTATCAATTGATTGATTTATTGATCGAATAACAGTTGTTTTAGTTTCAGAAGCTTTGGTATGAGGTTCAATTATTGGAGTTTCTTAGGAGGTCTTCCAGGGCCGAGTCTAGGCCTAAGATCATATCTCTTCTTCAACTTTGCAATTGAAAATTCAGAGAAGGCATGGTATTTAGAAACCTGTAAGGATTCTTGATCTTCTTGAACCTGATTTTGTTGTGAGAGAGGAATAATAACTGTTTGATTAGAAGAAGTATCCATGTTATTGATATCTTCAGTAATAGTCATAGTATTTTCATCGGGTTGCTAGTCATCTATGAGTAAAGGAGTCGGAACCTGCTGATCATTAATAGGTCTCTGAAGAATTTATAATTGTGGATTCCTTTTATATTGACCTTGATTTTGATTTTGGGGTCTAGTAACTATTTGTTGAACTGTCTTTGGTTGAGTCTCAACCTTGGAAATTCTATTAGATAGATTTCTAAGAAGAGAAGTTATTACATCTATTTTAGAATCCTCTGTTTTAGTCTTAGAAGAACTAGAGGAACTAGAGGCCTCTTGAATAGATTTGAGTTTTCTTTGGGCCTTTTCCTCTTTAGCTTTCAAGGAAGTCGAAGCATCCCTATTTTCTTCCACCTCTATATTCAAGAGTTCTTGAAGTTCTTTCTCTTAACATTTCAACAAAATCATCGTTAAAGGCTTTAAAAAACCTAGACTTAGTTGCTGCTACAGGGGGTTTACAATCAGGGGGCATCTTATGATAAATTTTATTGAACCTTTTGATAAAATCTGATACAAGTTCACCAAAGTTTCTTTTAAGTTCTTCAAATTCAGTCAGAAAGTAAAGAGGATCTTTCTTTACACCACATTGATTTGTAAATATGTTTGTAAGCTCTTCCCAAGTTCTAATCAAATTTACCAGTAACTGCCTAAATCAAATTCTTCCATTTCCTTCAAGTGATTGTACAAAAAATCTCATGTAAACTTTTTCTTGTTCGATATTCATGTTGTCTGCAAAGTCTAGAAGAGCTTGAAGATGGTCCTCAGCTGAGGGACCAATTTCTCCATTATACCTGGGAAGGTATTTCAAGTATCCAACTAGGAATGCATTGAGGTTAGCAGGTAAGACTAAAGTTGCATATCTAGTCTATACAATAGGTTGGAATGCCATAGTAGAAGGTGGTGTATGAGGTGTTTGTGTGGATGAAGAAGAATATGAATAAGAGATAGAAGAAGGTAATTGAGGGGGTGTGTGACTATGTGGAGATGAAGAAGGAGGGGATCTGTTGAATGACTTTAAAGGAGTCTTAAGAACTAACTTTGGGACCTATGAATGAATACTCCATTTTGTTTCAGAGAGTGGATTTGAATATATAGAGAGGGTCTCTTCAGGTTGTTCAGAAGTAGAAGCTTCAGGTCGTTCAAAAGTGGAAGGAAATGAATAAGTGGTAGGGGATATGAAATCTGTGGGTTTGTATTCAGGTAAATGAACACCCAAGTTAGAATTAGTTTTAGGTGATCCTGGTGGTAGTGGGGGTTCTTGATGCATTTCAAAAGAATGAATGAGGAAAGTTGACTCTAAATCAACTCCCCTATCTAATAGTTCAAAAACCCTAGGAGGTATTTGTGTCCAATTAGGATCAGAGGGAATATTACTAAAAGGATCAAATGATACTAAATCATCAAACTGCAAGGCTAAAGAGGAAGAAGAAGATGGTTGATGTCTCCTTTCAGAACTGGCTTTTCTAAAAAAAAATCAGGATCTCACAGAAGATTAACTAAGTCAGATTCCGAATGAGATCTCGTGTGCTTAAATGGTGCTTTTTTGGGCTAGTGGAGTCGCTAGGTGAAGGATTTAAACCTTTCTAGACCTTTAATCATCTTAAAGGAATCGAATGAATATCGTTGCCCTAGGAAAATTTAACGAAATTCGAATCCCCGGCAATGACGCTAGATTGATGTTGTATCTCTGAGATGATAATGGTTAGCTATCATGCCAGAGCATCGAAGATAATTGTTTTGGGTGTTTTGTTTTAATTTGGAGGACTAATGAATGAAACAGATGTAACACTGTAATGCCTAACCTTTTGAATAATATTAATATCAAAGTAGAGGGATGCTATAAAATTTCACACAGTGATATAGCTTGTATGGTGATGAGCAGAAACAATAAATAAAATGATTATCACAATTTTCAAACTGAAAATTAAATAATCATAAGTATGAAAACCTCTAAACTATGTTCAAAAGGTTTAAGAGAATATGCTTAAGCTTACAAAAGATGTTAATGATTTATTGATTCAAAGGGAATTACTTAAACAAACAACCCATTACTTCATTCTCTTTATAGATTATAACTTCAGAAGCTTATATGAATAGATTGAAACCCAATTATTCCTACCTAGTTATCTCTGTAAGACATAAGAATATGAAGAAAAACATAATGAGTAATACTGGAAAAACATACAGGAAACACAAACTGTGTAAAATAGAATTTAGAATCCTCTGCTTTGTATTAGGGATCCAGAAAAGTCAAGTTTGTCAAATGTTTAGAAATGCTTCATAAAGGGTGCAAACCTTAATAACTCATGAAGAGATTTATTTACACAGCAGTAGAACTAAGAAAATATCCTAAACTATTTTTACAAAAATAGATTATTATAAAATCAAGATGAAGACTGCTAGTTGATCTGGCACTATTTTGATCTTGTGTTGTTGGCGACTATTGCTAAAAAAGCTGAAAATTGTTGAAGCTAACTAACTATTCCTCCAAAAGCTAAATGTTGTTTGATTTTCATGTTGGATGTCATATTTACTTATGACCTTTCATCTGATAGACTTTGACCATGCGAACTTGTCAATATCCTTTACTGTGTTTTTTACTTTTACTATACATTTAAAATTTTTATTGTGTATTTCAACAGTAAATCATTTAGTTTTTCCCATGTCTCAGCTTTTGGTAGTTGGATATTGATCATCTTTCTGTATATTTCATCTCTTGTCTTTTAACTGTATTTCTTTATTTGCCTCCTCTGTTTTAACATTTACTGTGTAAATTGTTCCCTTCTGTGTAAATGACTTCTTTCTGCTTTGTATCCTGGAATCGTTTGTTAAGGAAAATCATCCGAATTCATTTCCTGAGAATCTGGAACAAACAGGTTTTTAGCTACTATAAAAACTATTTGTCTAGGTCTTATATGATCACTTGCAAAAATAAACCAATAGTTAATAAAAACACAGGTTGGCAGGGAGGTGATAATGGTTTCAGGGAATAGGAAAGTCTGTAGACGGAGTCTAGAGCATGTTCGGGAGGTAATCAGAGGTCAAATTGGGTTACAAAGGTTCAAGGTGGCGCAGGAAGGGTTATGTAGGTTTCACTATATAAACGGGCAAAAAGAGTGAAAGCAAGGGTCCTCGGTGTTTTAACAGGTAAAGTTTAAAATTTGGCGTGGAATTCGATAAGCGAATAATGGATGGTTTCAACTTACACGGGGAGGCGAGTTTGGAGGCCATCCCACCACTTTTGAGTGAAGGGCATAATTTTTTGGAGAGCACACGAGTTAACATAAAGCTGCCACATAACCGCAAGGGGCCGGAGCAAAACCATGAATCTCGTGTGCTCTCGGCCGGTAAAGGTCGAAGATCGGGAGTGCGTGATATGGTTGTGGGTTGTTGGATTTGAAGCAGATGATTAGAGGGTTGTCGCATGGTAGAGTTGCACAGAGGTGAATCAACGGAGGTTAGTGGGGCCTGGGGGATAATTACAAATTATTTGTAATTAATTTAATGAATAAGGTGGTGATTAAACATATTGTGATGGGTTTAATAAAGTGGGAGGGTTTTGTCAGGAAAAACATGAAGGGCATAGTTTAATTGAATAAATCGGAGGGGGGAATAAAATTTAGGAAAAGGGGTTTTGGGTAGGGGAATGACCTCTAGAGGGTAACTTTCTAGGAAAATGTGTGAAACCAAGGGGCAAGGGTGAAAATGAAGGGAAAGGGTATTTTCTTAGGAAATGATGGGATAATGAGGAAATTATTAAGTATATAGTGGGGGATGAAATGAAATGAGCGGAAGTTAACCAAATCAACTTGTGAACATATTTTCACTTTCATAACTACTCCTGCACAATCAAACATTGAATTAAGCATGATAAATGTGCTTATGCTTCAATCAACTTTGTACTTCTACAACCTTTCTTCTACCTACCCTTTACTTAGGCTACCACTTTTTCTTCACTGAATTGGGTGCATTTAGGCTAGCAGACCCTTTTCTTTCCTCTCCCTTTTGAAAAGAAAACTATATAATTCTAACCTTATAACATCCAAGGGCTCATATTAAACTGATGAGCTCCTTATTATTCTCTACCTAACTACTGATCTGCCAAGATTAAACAGTTTGGATAGATCTTTATTCTCTAACTATAAACATGAAATTTAAAGCATGAACTAGTCAAGATTAAACTATTTGACTATCATGGGTTGTGGCATTTATGACAAGCTGCTCACAACAATTATTTTGCATAATAAATTAAAAAGTAGTGGCACTTGGGCTTGCACATTTTCATGGTCTGTTTTTTGCTTTTTGCTTTTCCCTCTAACCTAACATTTTATTTTTGCCTTCATTTTTTAAGGCATCTATTCTAAAATTTTCTTTGATATGGACATATTTATCAAAATATTTCCTAACATTTTTATTCAGTATTCTTTTTTGTCCATCCACTAGCTTAACATTTTTTTTTTTTGAAAAATATTTCCATTTTTTGGAAAAATTTATTTTAACTTACCAAAACCAAAAAATGCTACAACACCATGCATGCAAGTCAATTTTTCTAGGTCTTGGGTGGAACCAATCAGCCTGAAGGCACATGCAACAACTTGTTTGACTGAGAGAGATTTTTGCGCAACTTCTAGTAGGAGCTGAGCTGGCTGTGCAAAGGGATTATGCAATTTCTGGGAGGAGCAGTTGACTACTACCCAGAATTGCACAATTTCTAGGTTGAGCTGCAATGCTGGGGCAGATTGCGTAGTTTTCCTAGGGAAGGGTGTCTAACTACATTGTGCAATTTCTGGGCCTAGCAGGTTGCCCAACAGATTTGCACAATTTTTGGAGGGAAGGTTGGTTACCCTCTAGAATTGCACAATTTTCTAAGGGATCTACTGAGCGAGCAATTGGCCCAAGTCCAGAGAGGCATCTTGTGAGGGAAGTGAAACAATCTATCATGCATAGGCTGACAAGTTGCTGAAAAACCCATGAATCTTATGTTCTTTACAGTGAAAGACATGCTGCTAAGGATGGTTGGTATGCAGGCTCCAAAATGAAGCTAAGGAAACATTATGGAGGGAGTTTGTAGCCACTACAACACTTGGAAACACACTGGTAGAACTCCAACTCTCTGAATGGACCTTTTTCATGAATCTCAAGTCTAACACCTCTAGACGTATTGTTCAGCTCCTTGATCATCTTGGTTTCCACACTTGCTTGATTGTAAGATGTAGCATCTACTAGGTTCTTGGTCGGTCGGCACACATTCCAAGCCAAGCCAACACAGTTATTTCGATTCTGATGAGTGGTATATTGGGGCACAAGGCATATGATAGTCAGAGTTTAAGTTTTCATCTCTGGTGTTGCTTCGTTGCCAACAATCCTGAACAGTACCCTGATGGAGTCGTGCAGGAGCACAAGTATCACTCTAATGTCAACGAGCTTGGTCAGTAACCCAATGGAGTTACTTGTATCGCCTCTCTACAGTAGAAGCCTTTCTCTTCTTTCACCTCATTCATTGTCATTTTTTCAATTTTTTCACATGTTTATTTTTTCATTATTCATTTTCATAACTATGCATAACACTTATTCATTTCATAGGCGGAAGAGGGATCCTGACTTATTGATATCAGAAGAGGTTTTTCCTTTAGATAAGTAGTTTATATATATACCTCTGACATCCTTGTTAAGGTTTTCCCCCTCATCTTACTCTACTTGACTGAGCTTGATCCTCTTTCACGACAGGTGTAGAGTCCAGAATGGAAGAACGAAAGATAGTGCAATTTGGAGGATCAGCAGAACATGAAGATGACAGTTGAGGTAAAACATGCATGTGACAACCCATGGGATTCACAACCAAATCTCTGTGAAAATTGAGAGAAGTGAAGTTGGGAGGATGCAATAGTTGAATAGACGCATGCGCATGCTCTCCCACATCACTTTGCAGTGATGGAGTTGTTTGATGAGGGGACAACGAACAATCACTTGTGATAGCGACCATGTCCATCTATGATTGCACAGCTCCATCACTGAAGTGTGTTGAGCAGGGCTTGGGCTTGAAATTATTTTAGGATTAACATATTTTTAATACAATATTGAAATATGTCCATGAGATACTGGAATTTCATCTGACCTTTCAGAGCTTGAAACTGCAACACACGAAAGCGGTCCCAAAATTGCATTGGTGATTTATGTGGAGCCTTCCGTTGTTGTAGCAGTTTTTGGTCAAGAGTTTTTGGATCAAAATTATGGAAGGTAGATTCAATGAGATCATAGAACTACTCAAGTGAGTACATGATCCAGGTGGATCTCCAAACACCAGTGGCATGGAAAAGGCTCAAAATTCAAAGTGGCAGAAATACAATTAACTTGACATCAGATTGAAGTGCTCATTGCCCTGATTCCAATGACGTGAGCGACACTCCAATTCAAGTCCAGATGAGGAAGGTAGAGGTAGTCAAAGTTTGGTTGAATTTTGCTGACTCGGTAAGACTAATGAAGACAGAAATTGGATTTTTCCGATGGACAGAGTTCGACCAACTCCGGCCAGATTTTGGGTGAAATTATCATCTGGTCAAAATGACTCCTTCGGTCAAAATCAGGATTTTCAAAAATGGCCTATTTTTTTTTTTATAACAAAAAAAAATATAAAAAGGGGTGGCAAGCCACCAACTCTGCGACCCCAAACCTTCAATATATATTAATGGGAGGGTGGGCCACTACCCCTGACCCCTGCCCCCATACTCCACAACCACTATGGTTGGGCGGGTTGTTACCGTGCATGCACCATAAATGTGGGCCGGCCCATGAGGCGCAGACCCAACATCCAACCAACACCACCGTTAATGGTATGGGCCACCGTGGGAAGGGACAGGTGAGGTGGGCAAGCCACCCATGGTGGGCCCAGCGTGACCTTCCGTCCAAAAACTAATGTGTTGTTATGTAAAAAAAGGAGGAGGTGGGGTTTGACCGCCCGACCTCCTCCACAATACTTTGATCTTAAACCAACTCCACCAATGGAGTTCTTGTGAAGTCCGTCAGTATTTTTTTTATTTAAACTCAGTTCATCAGTGCGCCCAGGTAGAGAGGAGAGCACACGTAGTTCGAGATATGTTTTTGCAGGTGGGCCAGACTTTCACTTTGTCAGATTTTGACAAATTTTATATGGTTTCAACATTTCTTGATGCCACAAATGCAATGGTGTTGTCTATTTCTCCATCAAAGATTTGCATTTTTCAGCCATTTTTCAGTATGGAGGTATAAAACTCCTTTTTTGTAATTGATGCTTGTACTCTTCTTTTTAATGCCACTTAATGAATGAAGGTCTCCCCATTGATCAAGCAGGGCCCAGAGATGTAGTCCACGTCAGACGAACTCCGTTATCAAGTTTCTTATCTTATTTCATGCTTTATGTGTTTCTCCTCTTCTCTCATGTGCACATTAAATTTATATGTTTAAGATACAATTTACACATGTAATTCTTTAATACATCTATAAGAAAAATATCTTGGATCAAGTGGTATTAGAGTAGGTCTTTGTAGATGTGAATTTCATGTTTGTATGTTAACAAGAAACAGGCTTCGAAGAGGGGAAGGGAAACTAAAGTCTTTTGATCTCGAAGCGGGGCGTACACATCGAAGGAGAAACATGGCAGATGAAGAGGCTTGTCATGAAGAGGAGCACAATTTCTACAAAGCCTTCAACACAATGGCAGAAAATGTCGATCAGTTGCTTTCAAGGTTGGAGAAAGAAGAAGAGAGAATCTAGAAGAACAAGGTTCAATGCATGGAAATGGTGGAAAAGAACCCCCTCCTTCTCCCTCCACGAGTGAAAGTTCTTCTTCCTTTGTTCACCATCATCATAGAAATTCAAGGGATGCATCTAAGAAACCTTTCTTTAAATTAGATGTCAAATTTGATCTTCCCATGTTTAATGGTGAAAGTAATGCAGAAAAGCTTAGTAACTAGATTAGGCAGATTGAAATCTACCATAGGATTTAGCAAATCGAAGAGGACGAGGCAAAGATTCAACTGCCCTCTCTTCGGCTGAGTAGCACCACTCTCATCTGGTGGGAGAAATTGTAAAGAAGTAAGAGTGTGGGTAATGTTCTTTCCTCATGGCCTAGTTTCATTTCTTCATTAAAGGAATAATTTTATCCCTTGGGTCATAAGCAAAAAGCCTTAATGGGTTGGCAATACTTAAGGCAAGGCCGAGGTCAGGATGTTCAAAGTTTTATAGAGGAGTTTAGAAACAAGCACTTAATCTGAGCATTGCACTTGACTCACCTGAAGTAGTAACTAAGTATATTGGATCATTACATAGTTACCTTAGACATTCATTATTATTGTTTGAACCAACTATTATTGACTCGGCCAGTGTAAAGGCCATCCATCTTGAGAACAGGGGAAAAAATGGAAGAGATGATCATTTCAAGAAACCACCTTTCAAACCTCCAAATGGAAAACCCAAACTAAAAGGAAAAGGAAAGGAGAAGAAGATGACATCAACCAAGAAAGATGAAGGAGAAAGACCTTATTGCACTAACTGCAAAAACGAAGGTCATGAAGACGATCATTGTTGGACACTGTACCCGGAAAAGAGACCAAAGAAGTATGGAGGAAAAGGCAAGCAGAAGACAATGGTAACTGTGCAACAAGACCTTGGATCTAATTCTGGAGACAAAGCATTGATCACAGCAATAGGAACAAAAGGTACTCTTACACCTCATGTTAATTTTGAATCACATGAAGGCACTAGTTCAAATAGATGAGTCTCTTCCTAATGAATGAAAGAGAATTGAGCTATTTCATATTAGAGTTATCATAAATCATACAAAAGTGGAAACTCTATTTGATACCGGATCCCAAGCAAACTTAATTTCAAAGTCCTTAATAAAGATGCTAGGCTTGGAAACCAAACCACATCCAAAACCTTACCCACTTGGATGGATACATGATAAAGCAAAACTGAATGTAACTAATTAGTGCAAGGTTAAATTTGTGACCGCTTCTAAGTTAGTAGATGAGGTAAAACTTGATGTGATACCATTGGATATCTACGGCATGGTGTTAGGGAGTCCGTATCTATATGATAGAAAGTAAATCTTCTTCCTTCATGAAAACAAATACCAAATCACAAAAGATGGGGTAGAATATATTGTAAGGGATTGTCAAACTAAAATCAATGCCATCCTTGTAAGTGCAGGACAAATGAAGAGGTTGGTGAATTCCAGTAAGGGATGAATGCTTATGGTTGTAAGGGGGAAAGATGCAGAATTATCTGATGCTTTCCAGGGTTGTGATTATGTGCATAAAAAGGGATTATGTGAATTAATTTATAACTATGATGAGAAGTTTTAGGAACCAAGGGGATTACCTTCGAAGAGGGAAATCCAACTTGAGATCCATTTGCAGCATGAAGCTCCTTTATTGAATATTGGCATGTACAGGATGTCAACCATTGAGATGGAGGAGATCAAAAAGTAGGTGCAGGAACTATTGAACCAAGGGGTCATCAGACTGAGCACTTATCCATGTGGCTCATTGATTGTCTTAGTGTTGAAGAAAGATGGCACATGGAGGATGTGCATGGATTACTGAGCACTAAACAAAATCATGGTGAAAAATCATTACCCTCTTCCCCGCATTGATGACTTACTAGATCAGTTAAAGAATGCTATCTATTTCACCAAATTGGATTTGCATAGTAGTTATCACTAGTTTTGAATTGCAGAGCAGGATGTGATGGGGCTTTCAAAACCAAACAAGGGTTCTTTGAATGGATGGTGATGCCATTCAGAATTTGCAACACTCTAGCCACTTTCATGAGGGTCATGAATGATCTCTTTAGGCCTTTCATTGATGAATTTGTTCTTGTATATATAGATGATATTCTTATCTTTAGTAAAAGTTGGAATGAACATGTATGCCATGTGAAGAAAGTGCTTGATGTATTGAAAAAAGGAAAACTCTATGTAAAATTGTTAAAGTGTGAGCTTGGGAAAACCTCTTTGGTTTACCTAGGTCATATTGTTGGTCATGTTAGTGCTCAAATCTACCTTAGGCTGAAATAAGGTAAGACTCAAGGCTACATCAAACCACGCTTAGCCTCGTAGCTAGCCCTACGAGGACAGGAGAGGGCTCTCTCCGGGTCAATCTCGGCAAAAGATAATCAACGAGGTTGAGATGAATGAATGGATGACTAATTTTAGGCTAGGTATGAAGTACAAGGACTTTGAAATTGATTTTTTGAGGTTTTGTTGAATTCAAGGGAAAGGCAATTTTGGGTGTGGGGATGAGGCACAGTTTTTGCAGAGGCCTACTTGGGCAAGATAGAAAATTGTTTTGATGCCTTTAAAGTGATTGAATGAATAGATCTAACTGGTGAGAGGTTAAGGAGAGCAAGGAACTTTCAAGGATTCTCCCTAAATAGATGAAAACATGGAAAATTAAACAAACTTAAAGGCAGAGCATAGCAAATTATGGATTCTACCTTAACACTTAATTTGTTAAATTGCATAAGATAAGAGAAGGAAAGTAATGCACATAAACAACTTACAAATACTGAAAGAAGCACACCATCAACACATAAAGCCACATGAATCCAAAATAGTGCTGCAAAACCCTGGTCTTTCCTTTGCCAAAAATGCAGATAAGATATGTATAATAGTGTCAAGTTATTCCCAAGAGTCCAACCCTGAAAATGACTAAGAAAATACATAATATAGGCAAGACAACACATTCCCTTGCCTCTAGGGGTCGAGCTCATCATCCTAGGAGTTGTTTCAACCAATTCTAAACAAAGCACTACAATCTA
>APFE031450879.1:190063-202114 GCA_000404065.3 Pinus taeda
TTCTTCCCCAGTATGGTCGCCACTACGTTAGCGCTCAAATTTACCTTAGGCTGAAATAAGGTAAAACTCAAGGCCACATCAAACCACACTCAGCCTCGTAGCTAGCCCTACGGGGATAGGAGATGGCTCTCTCCGGGTCAATCTCGGCAAAAGGTAATCAATGAGGCTCGAAATGAATAAATTGGTAATTAATTTTGGGCTAGGTATGAAATACAAGGAGTTTGAAATTGATTTTTGGGGTTTTTGTTGAATCAAAGGGAAAGGAAATTTTGGGTGCGGGGATGAGACACAAGTTTTGCAGAGGTCCGATTGGGGCAAGGAAGGCGATCGTCTTGATGCTTTTAAAGAGAATGAATGGCTAGATCTGACTGGTGAGAAGTTAAGGAGAGCAAGAAGTTTTCAAGGATTCTCCATAAACAGATGAAAACATGGAAAATCAAACAAACTTAAAGGCAGAGCATAACAAATTATGGATTCTACCTTAACACTTAATTTGTTCAATTGCAGAAGATGAGAGAAGGAAAATGATACACCTAACAACTTAAAAATAATGAAAGAAGCACACCATCAACACATAAAGCCACATGGATCCCAAACAGTGCTGCAAAACCCTAGTCTTTCCTTTGCCAAAAATGCAAAAGTGAATGTACAATAGAGTGTTAAGCTTTTCCCAAGGGTCCAACCTGTCCAACGTCTGAAAATGATTGAGAAATAGCATAATATAGACCATCCTAACCCCTTTCCTTGCCTCTAGGGGTCGAGCTCATCATTCTAGGAGCTGTTTGAACTAATTCTAAACAAGGAATTGAAATCTAGGTAGTCAAACAACTTACCCCTATATGCTAGGAAACTAATTCATTCATTTAATTTTCACCTTTTAGTGAATGAATCCTCTAGAACAAGTAAAAATGTGCCAAAATTACATCACACACATCAAATTACATCAAGCTGGGTCAAACACCACATCAAGAGGTGAAACTAGTCATAACTGGCCGGAATTATGAGCTGGAAGGTGAAACTTTGACCAAAAATCTCTATGCGCCGCGCGTGTGAGCCCTATGCGCTGTGCGCCTTTCCACCTGTTTTTGGGGCACTTCCTGGCATCCAAATTGAACTTAGGTTGTCTTGTTGGAAAGCCCTGGATTTCTACTTTCCAACCCAAGTGGAATTTTCCAATTTGGTGTCCATTTGCCCCTTCAAAAGTGCATTCTCCCGGAGGTACTTCCTGCTGGTGCAAAAGGTGGTAGAAAGGTGATTTTCATGGTGTTTTTGAGCCTTTTAGTCACCCAGAACTTGATGAAATGCTTTGGCAATAGCTGAGCACGTATATTTCATCATGACAAATCCAAAACTACAAGCCATTTGTGATTTGGACCTCCCAATCTTATGGGTCGCGCGTGGCGCGCTACGCGTTGAGCCAAAAAACCTGTTTTGCAAGCCAAAAATTTCAAAATGACAAAAATTTCTCCGAATTTGCTCAAATTCGGAGTGAAGACCCTCTATCATGTGTTGTGCCCAACCAATGAAGCTTCGACCAAGATTTGGAGTCTATCCTCCCTTTTCGACATTTTAGTGCCCTCCTGGTGCATGCAATTATGTTATAGAGTCGTTGTCTTGGTCATATGATGTATTGGTGCCTACCTCCATGGTATTGAAAGTCTATGCCAAGTGTATGTTTGATTTGTTGAAAATGAGGAATGAAGGCTTGATGTCTTTGTCTTCAAGTGCCAAATATGCCAAAGGGAAATGAGGAAGAATACAACCTTGGTAACGCACTGTTTCCAAACCCTACAGCACTTTTTATATTGACAAAGGAGGGTTTTCCAACTTGGATTTCTACGGAAAATATATCATGAACCCATTGCATTAACCTTTCAAAAACCAAGCACAAGTAGTGAATATGAGCCTACCTACAAGTTTGTGCGGAGAGGAGGCAATTTGATGCCTTTCCAAGAAAATTTCGGGCTTAAAACCCAGTGCGTTGCCCGCCTCTGATGCGCCGCACGCGTGTATTTTTACACTGCATTTTTGTGCCTGATGTGTCGTGCGCCCCTGATGTGCCGCGCGGCCCTGATGCGTCGCACGCCCCTGATGCGCTGCGCGCCTTACCCAATGCGTCACGCGCACCCAGCTACATAGTGCATTTTCCAGGAGGCTTTTGGAGGCCTTCTGGGTGTCGAAATCGGGCATAGGATAGCTCGTTGGAAAGGTATTTGAGTCTACTTTTCAACCCAACTAGAATTTTTCAATTTGGAATTCATTTTCCTTGTAAAAAATCAAATATCCCAAGACTGGTAAAAATGTGCCAAATGAGGCTGCCTCAAGGCAAAGTGATGTTGCAGTCAACTTTTGAATGCCTTCCTCAACTCCAAATTGAGCTCATGATAGTTCATTGGAAAGATATTTTTGTCTAGTTATCCTTTGACTCATCAAGAAATTTATTTGGCCAACCAAGCTAGGAGAAAACTTGATTTTCCCAAGGTCACTTCAGAGGTGCACCAATTCTCCCGAGGCGGTTGTATTTTTGACATTTCTCTAAAACCATGACACCTATGTAAAAAGTGAGGGAGTTTTTTATTCTTTGGCATGTTTTGGACAAAAAAATCTCTCAGTTTTCCAAAATTCATCTTTGATTGCTCTGAAACATCTTTTGAGTGAAACT
Organism: Pinus taeda; assembly: GCA_000404065.3. Classification (NCBI taxonomy): domain Eukaryota; kingdom Viridiplantae; phylum Streptophyta; class Pinopsida; order Pinales; family Pinaceae; genus Pinus; species Pinus taeda. Next base: position 192,726 of record APFE031450879.1, read on the forward strand.
TATCCCGATGTGTGAAACAAGGAATTTTGTCGAAATGAAGCGAATGAAGGGGATAAGGGGCTTCTAAATTCTTGGGGAAATTTTGGAAGTAGGGAGGGATGTTAGGAAGTAGGGGAAAGTGGAATCTCAGAGATTGAGTGAGGGGAAGGGGTTCCAAAAGGGCAAATCACAGGCCAAACCTAGAAAATTGCCAGGTTGTAGCTAGAAACTAGGGTTTGTGCAAAAAATGAGGATTTTGGGGAATCTGAGTGTTGGGGAGTGTATGATATGGTACTTTAAGGATAGGGGAAGGTGTATGAACATATGGAATACAAGTTTTTCTAATGATTTGACCGTCCAAGAGAAATTGCCTTCAAAACCCTAGGAGAGGGAAATGACCTTACTAGGCGCAATTGAAGCATGAACAAGGTGTGAAACAGACCCAATGGAAACTGACATGATGATGAAAACCCTCTGAATAATGGTACACTCCAGCCTGAATGGTGACATGGACCGACATTTGGACAATTTTGAAAAGAGTGAAAACAAACCCTAGACCTAATACCTAGTGACCAAATTTTGCTTGAAGACTTATTGAAATGACAAAATTTGACCTTGCACATTAAAATCACTTTGTAAGAGCATGTTTGATCACTGAAGGAAGGCTGCAAAGACTGACACTAACAGGTCATGGTCAACTAAAAATTGATTCTTCTAAAGTTGAAGCAATTGTAAATTGGTCTAAGCCTACTAGTGTAACCGAGGTTTGTAGCTTTTTGGGTGCAGTACAGTATTGGAGGAGATTTATTGCCAATTTCTCTATTATTGCAGCACCTTTACACACATTGAAAAGTGTAAAGAAAGAATTTCAATGGGGAGGAAGGCAGGAGAAGTCCTTCGAAAAATTGAAATAAAAGATCAGCACCACACTGGTCTTGGTCTTACCAGATCTCCAACAACCATTCAATATCAAGATAGATGCCAGCGGATATGCCATGGGATTTGTATTGATGCAACAAAAGAAGTTGATATGTTACCATTCAGATAAATTCTCTCAGGCTATGATAAACTATCCCACTTATGAGAAGGATTTATATGCGTTGGTCCAGAGTGTGAAAAAGTGGAAACACTACCTGATCGGCAAGGAGACCATCATCCATATGGATCATCAGCCCTTGCTGTATCTTCAGTCACAAACCAAGTTGCAACAATCTCATCATTTCAGGTGGATGGATTTTCTTCAGAAGTTTCATCTGGTAATAAAGTATAAGAAGGTGTTGAAGCCCCAAAAATCGGGTCGACAACAAGGGGGATACCCACCCGGTCCGGACCTTGGTTGGCAGCTCCTTATCCGTTTGGTATAGCGGGTCCGACTGGGGATAACGGGACCAGTTTCCCAATCTTGGGGGTGTGTGTGTGTGTAGAATTGAATTATGTTGATCTAAGAGTATTTTAAAGCTAATCTAATTCAGATTCTTTAACTTTACTCTATGCTATTGTAATCTAGTGAGAAATAACACATCAAATCTATTCTAACCCGGGATTGTATATCTTCCATTATGCGATCTAAAGAGATTTCGAACAATAAATGGTAATAAAGATCATTCAGCTATCATAAGAATAGAAATCATTAAAGATAAACCCTTTGCATAAGAAGTTAGGCAAAATAGTTGTGAACAGCATATCGCATAATAAGCTATTCATATGTCAGACATAAACAATATAACTCCACCGTACAAAAGTGCCAAATGATAACCCATACATTCATGCAATAACATATAAACAACTGAAACTATAAACCACTTAAAGAATATAAGTAGGAATTGCCAAGAGACAAAAGTACCATTTATGACTAGTTCTACCCATAAGCCTCAAGCAAAAACGATCTATCTCTACTTGTTCTAAAATCTACCAAGAGTACAAAAGTGCAAAATCAGTAGCAGATATCAAAATGCAAGTAAAATAAATCTCGATCCATCCATTCATCAAAACCTCCTCTGAGGGTGCAGAAGTGAATGTTCTGAGGATAAGTTTTTGACAAATCTCTGGACCCTTCTCTAAATGCATGAGAAGGGTTAAAATACTACTTCCTAATTCTAATAATAGTGTTTTTACAAAATTTTAGGATACAGTTCTCAAATGACCGTCCTTTTTCTAATCTAATAAAAAAGAAACAACAAACTTCTAAAAATAAGCTATTTCTGAATTTGGTCCTTAAAACTGCAAGTGTTCATCATGGATTTGAGAAGAGTCGGTTGGCCGACTTCTGCGCTGAGCTGGGCTACGAAAACAGAAACTATGAGCGCTAGCACTACTTTCTCGGCTGAGTTTATGATGCATTTCACAGTCATACATTGACTGTGTGGCTTGACTAAGTATGCCCAGTAACACTCCCAATTCAACCTGTTCAATGTCTGGATCGCTTTTCCCTTTTCCTGCGCCTTCTGCTTCCATTTTGCCTCCATTCGTGACTTATTTGGTAGGTACCCCAGGGTGGTTTCTGCAATTCAGTTGGCGCTGTGTAAATTCTCATTTACACAGTCGATAAGAACGCTCGCCTGTGTCGCCGCTGTCTCCGCCGCCTGTTCTGCCTGATTGATTTGATCGTCCCATTTGTTAAAGAGCAATTCTTTATGGCTCTCATTTATTCTGGGTGCATTTGCTCTCTTCCCTTCCTCTCCATCCTGCCAAGCTAAGTACTCAGTCACTTGTCTGTCAATCTGGTCGTAGTCACTTCGCAAGTCCACCACTTGATTGGTGAGTTTATCGCTCAGCTCGCAATAGTGACTCCACTACGATATTTTACGTCCCAACTCTTCCTATTGCTGTAGAAGTTGCTCATTTAAGCCAGTAGATTCTGAAACAAATTCGGCAAGCTTGGGCTCGTCCTTGTGTATTTCTTGTAAAGCTTGCAACTATTTTAGTTTTTCGTATAGGCTTCTTTGATACCTTATCTCCATCTGCTGAAAGTCTTCTTGTAGTTTCTCGAGTTTTTTGGATGCTTCAATACTAGCATTGGCTTGTTGTAGCTGTTGTTGTAGTAGTTGTATTTGGTTTTCTTGTTCCCTCAATAGTTGCTGAACTTCCGACGCCTTGTCGATAGTCGTAGAAGCGTATGCTCCTGCGATCTGAGATAGCTTTGTGAGATTTTCTGTCGGGTTGTTGTTAGGGTCTTTCCATAAGACGTCTAAATGTTCAGCGTCCTGTGAGAGTGTATTTTCTAGCTTTCTCTTCTTTCTTTGTCTCCTCACAACTGCTTTATGTTGGGGACTATAGAATACATCCAGTGGGGGAATTTCCTCTACACTAAGTAGAAGCTCAGAAGGCGGAGCGATATGACTGTGCTCCATTTTTGAGACACTACCGACCATGGTCGAAACCATTTCCTGTGTTACATGTGCATTGCTCATAGGTGTTCTTGGGACTTGCCCTTCAAGGCTGATTAGCTCGTTGAAGTTTTCCCATTCTTTGTCGAGCTCTGTTGTGACGAGTGGCGATTTAATGACGGGAGGAGGGACATCTTTTGGTGGGTAGGTGATAACTTGCTGTTGCGACATTGCACTTGACTGAGCTGTATCTTTAGCTGTTTCTTCGCTTTTTCCTTGGTCGCTTGCAGACTTTTTAGAATGTTCAGGCGTTCCTTGGGTAGCATCAGATTTGGATTTGGAAGTACTGGAGTTTCCATTGAGGTTGACACTGGGAGTAGGCTCTCTGGCGAGCAGTCGCAGCTTTTCTAGAGGAACACTGGCTAGCCTTCTTTCTCTGTAAAACAAAAATCTTTGGAGGTCATCTAGGGACAACCTCGACCGAGCTTCTCGCAAAACTTCCTGGAGTGAGCTTTTACTTTGAAACAAATCATCAAACAAATCCTTCTTTCCAACGAATACTTTTATTCTGACATTTATAGTGAAATCATGGGGAACATTATTTAGGTCAAAAGGCCGAGCGGGGAATTTAAATAGCTGTAGAGACGTCACATTCTCCACTTCGGCGAAAGCATGCCCTACATCGAACAATGAGAAGGCCCCACAAGCTACAGGAAACTGAGGCCATATGGCCTTATTCTTGTCTTTAAGCTCTTTGGTCAGGCCGCCTTCTGAGCAGGTCTGATAGGCAATTTCCCGAGCCAAAAGTTTGTCGGGGACATATAGAGGTAGGACATGTGGAGGCACGGTGCTCCCAAACACTCTAATATAACTGAACCATTCTTCCCTGAATCATCTTGCGATGGGGATGATCTCTATTTGCGCTTCGGGTGAGCACCTCGGGGGTTCTTCACCATACATCATCCTATATAGGGGTAAGATGAGCCCATGGAAAATCTGATAGAAGTGAGGGGCAAACTGGGAATCCCATAATACTTTGTGATAAACATGAATAGGTAACGGGTCCTGGGTAGTCCATTTCCAACCCATAGTGGGGAATTTAGATACATAGCAAATAGAATCCATAATATAAGCAGATAGATAAAAAGGAGGATAGACCCTTTGAGAAAAAGATCTCTTAGACCGGTAATTCATAACAGAAGTGTATAGGTTATCAGAAAATATCTTGGCCCAATCCACGATATCAGCGTTCGTGGCGGCGTCTATGAGTGGTAACCATTTAGACGAAAATTTATTTATGTCTGGAATCCCAAACAGCCTGCAAAGCATGGCCGTAGCAAAACAATACGGAAATGTGAGGGAACCAGTGCTGTACATACCGTTTTTGTCCTTTTTTAGCGGCTCCTCTCTTCTGGTCCATTCTTTAGTGGTTTCTGCCAGATTTGGGTTCTCTGCTGAAAATTTCTTGACAAATTGCACGTTGTAGGTCGTCTGAGGCTCAGGAAGATGATACATAAGCTTTAAGTATTACGCAGCGAATGATCCTATGAGCCCATGTCCCTGAACTTTGACTTGTCTGCCTTGTAACTCTGCATTGTCAAGTATCCACCTGATCATATCTGTATGCGGAAAAATTTTGGGTCTAGTTGCTATTCGGTGAAGAAATGAACATGCCAGCTCCTCTAAGGATGCCTTGGAAGAGTTTTGTGATCCCACGATGCTATCAACCATCATTACTTTAGGATTTTCTTCCTCCAGCAGCCTATACATGCCTTCCCAGGTCGAAATTCCTGCGTCCCTGTTGCATGCAGTGTCTGAATACAAGGGAGCCATCTCCTTCGTCTTTTGCTTCGTCTCGGAGCCCTGGGCTTTATGTTTCTTTCCCATTTGCTCCTGCGTTCAGCTTTTGAATCTTCTTAACTCTTAGTTCCTGCAGATTACAAGTGAAGTGGAAATGACTGATTGAGAAAGGTGATGGGAGAGTTTTAAATGCAACAGATATTCCAAATATGCCACTTTACGTGAAATAATTCTTTACAAAAGCACGCGTCTTAATTTTATTTAATAACTGACAACTAATCCATTTACTATCATTAAAAGCGCATGATCTGGGGTCAGATTATGGTAAGTGGCTTTTCTTTGAATGGTGTGCCCGAAGGATTCGTGATTAAATGATTCATGATTTGCTTACGTTACATTGAAGATCGTGCCATCGCAAGTCGCGCTAATCGCAAATCGCCAGATCGTAGATTGCGCCATCATGGCGATCGCAACATCGCGGGTCGCAGAAGTTTGATGTTTGTCAAGTATTGGCAGTTTATTTCTGCGATATGCGATCTTGCGATCGGTGTTATCGCAGATCGGCAAATCTTGAGGTTTTTCCTTATGAACATTACTTTACTGCGATGCGATGTTAGGCTTATCATGGGGGCCTTGCGCATACCAATATTTATGAGGGAATGAGGGCATTTCCTATCTTTTTGTAATGCAATTTTTTAAATACCTTTACCTTATCGTAGACTTAGGTTAAAAATATTCGAAATACCTCTTTAAGCTTACGATGGTAACCTTATTTTGAAGAAAGGAAAACTTGATTTTTTTCAAAATAAAACTAAGGGTCCCCATTCATTTAGTATTTCGGACAAACACTTAAATGAAAAAGGGGGGGTTGTTGCTGGCCACAACAATTGGAGATTCACTTGGGAGAACCAGTTATCTCTGACCTTCTCTCGACATTTTTCAAACTTCTAAAAATAAAATTTTTTCTTAGAAAAATTGAACTTTATTATATAAAGATGAAAATATTATACTTCAAACTGTCAATGATATTTCGTTTTAACTCCTTTCTATTTAATTACTTGTATCCTTAGTTTGTCCTTGCGTTTACGCCAGCCCTTAATTGGTCTTAAATAAAAATTAAAATAAAGTATTCCCTGTATAGAAGTCCTTTTCAAATATGCTTCTTTGTCGCAGGTAGAGCCTCTGCTGCCAGCAGGCGTCCATAGTCTCGACAGGGTTACCTATCAACCAGTAATGATCCTTTATCCTGTTCAAGTGTGTTCACAACCATTCAGAGAAAAACCCATTTTGACACTTTTTTTTTTTATTCTTTTTTATTCTCTAAAGAACAATGCCTTGGTTTGGTGGCCAATTTATGACACAGTCACTCACTTGATTTACACTTTTGCTGAACAAGCTGGCTCGTGATGAGACCCCTTGTCTTTTGATTGCAACAATCTTGAGTCGTTGCCCTATTTTGGTGGACAGTTTTGGTGGATAGTTTTGGCAAAGTCAGCAAGTTATAATATCTGTGATCATGATAAGTCGGCTCGTGATGAGACCTCTTATTCTTTGAGATATAGTGTTTCCATTGGATTGTTTCCCTGAATGTTGCGATTTCCTTTTGCAGGGAGGAAGTCAATTTTCTTTCCTTAAGAAAGTTCTGGACGACAATAATAGAGCTTCTTTGGAAATAGCTGTTTCTACAGGGACCCTTTACTTTGTTATTGATGCCTTTCATTGTACTGACGTAAAACAATTCCTTCACTAAGATTGCTTTCTTCAAAAAAAATTTGGAGTTAAAACTAGTATGATATCTGGATTAAAGTTCTGTTGATAATAAAGATCAAGTTTCAAACCAAAAATAAATTTGTCATTCATAGAAGCAGAAGTTCAAAATCTTGATAGAGAAAAAGGTGTCTTTTGTAAACGTCAAATGATGTTTAGCTAAGGCAAACTTTATTTATGGAGAAAAATACTTAATGAAGTGAGAAGTAGACATTCCCTAGGGTTGTGTCGAAAATAGGGATAATATTCTTTCTTATTTTTCCTACTAACTATTTAAAAATAAACCTAATCACCTAACTAAACTACTCCTACTCTAACTATATACAAAAATTTTTACTAGGTGAAATGATATTTCCAATGGAGCCACCTTCTCATTTTTATTCCTACACGTATGCAACTTTCCAATGTTAGTGTTAAGAATGGAACTTTTCTTGGACTGTTAACGTTGGATGCGGAATAAGAATGTATATCTCCAGTTGGAATTTTTTCCAAAATTTCTTTCTCGCAAAAACTTCTTTCCAACTGGATATCTATTAGATCATAAAAATAAGGATGAATTTCTGTTATATCTTGATGATCTTGTAATAGAGGAAGTTCTGCACTTCCTTGACATAGTTTAGCTTTCCAAAATGGTATCTCGTCTTTTGGATGTTCTTTGATAAGGTGTTTGACATACCAGAATAATCTATCAAAAGACTGAAAATTTAAAACACAATCCGATTTTGTACAAAATGAGTGCAAGTGAGAAAAGAAATGATTATCTGTACAAATAAAGCTATAGCACAACTGGATTGGCTTGTGATATTTTGCTGTTCACAAGAACTAGCCAGGTCTTGTGAATCAGAAGACAAATTATGATTGTGAACAGGCATGAGGGTTTCTTCATGATATGAATCATAGATCAGGACATTGTCTTGGTCAGTAAAATCAGGCGAATGATCTTTGGCTTTGAAATGAGGATTGAATGATATGTTTTATGAATTAGAATATCTCTCATTTTTTTAGCTTTGATGAGTTACTTGAGATAAATCAATAACATCATCGTTGGTAAAGTAACCATCATAACTAATTTTATAGGTTTCCCTAGATTCTTCCTTTTGGTCATATATTTTCAGACAAGGAGATTCAAGTGTTCCTTGCTTGGAAACAATCAAAGGATGTTCTATAGCTATCTCTTTATTTTGAAAATCTAATGATGACTTGTTTAAATTTTCCTCTGTGTTTTTTGAAATACCTTTAATGTTGAGAGGGGAAAATTTATCATCATTAAAAACATCAGGATAAAGAGAGAAGTGTGATTCTGAAGCAATGTATTTAAAAATATCATTATGAAAAAATCTTCGTTCATCAGATTCGATATAGACATCGGGTTTTAGATCATACCTTTGTGTACTGATACTTTCTGAAACAAAAATAGTTTGCTGTTCTAACCTTGGCATCTGCATTTGTTGACTTGCAACGACATTATCTGACCTTGTATCAACTCCTGGTTCCAAGGCCGGCTTCCCTCTAGCATTCTCGCTTTTGTCTTCTTGTATTAGAGTATGGATAACTCCTAGGCTTTGGGGGATTTCTTCATTATGAGTGATTTGTATATTCAAATTGGAATTCTCGTTCATATTAGAAAGAAATGAGACAAAAATTGAACTAATTTCTGCTTGATCAGATATAGGAGGCAGGAATGTTCAACATAATCTAAAGATTCTTCATCTATGAGTTCACTTTCAAGATCGTACTTTAGACAATCAAGATGAAATCGCATATTAAAATCCCTAATAGATTCATATTTTTTCCGAAGATAATCAATTTCATTTTATACCTGGTCATAGTCATAATAATCAAATTCAAGAATGAAAATCTTGACGAATTGATCCAAACTATGAATCGATGCAACTGGGAGGTTTCTGCACCATTTTCTAGCTTCCACCGTGAGTGTAAGAGTAAAAATTCTGCATAAAACGCCTTCATCAATTCTTTGAATATCATAACTTGAAACTCTTTGAATAAACTAAAGAGCATGATTAAAAGCAGAAGAGTTATTCTTACCATTGAATTTTACCTAAGACAAGAGTCTTACCACTTCAGGTGGAGTGTTGGAAGAAGTAGGAACATGGATGCAACTCCAAATGGGAAGTCTGTGAGCAGCCATCCAGATTCAAATGTTACGATTGATAATCATTCCAACAGACACTATGTTCAGGCCCTCCTTCTAGCGCCAAATATGTTGAAGCCCCGAAAATCGGGTCAACAACAAGGGGGATACCCACCCAGTCCAGACCTTGGTTGGCAGCTCCTTATCCGTTTGGTATAGCGGGTCCGACTGGGGATAACGGGACCAATTTCCTGATCTTGGGTGTGTGTGTGTGTGTAGAATTGAATTATGCTGATCTAAGAGTATTTTAAAGCTAATCTAATTTAGATTCTTTAACTTTACTCTATGCTATTGTAATCTAGTGAGAAACAACACATCAAATCTATTCTAACCCGGGATCGTATATCTTCCATTATGCGATCTAA
>APFE031450891.1:9298-26052 GCA_000404065.3 Pinus taeda
CTATTTGTGGATGATTGGTCAAGTTGGTAAAAATAGATGGACCTTTATTTTTAGACATATGGGCGGAGTCTATTTTTACACTGTCAGGCTAAAAATAGAACAGTCGAATATTATTAGCTCTTAATAATATTTGGACTATAAACATTATCTTATTCTCTTGGAGAACTTCAGTTCAAGCTACAGATGTGGCACATGCAACTGCCAGAAGGAAATACGCTTTTCTAATGGTTTAGTTGAGCTATTGCATGAAGGACTTCAGTTAGAACTTCAGTGATTGAGTTATGTGGAGTTGAATGAGGAGTTGATGGAGTTGTATTTAGTTTGAGTTAGTTGAACTAGTTGTATTTGGTCTAACTAACAAATACACTAGTGTTGAGTGGTGTGAATTAGTTATTAATTAATTCACTAATTATTAACTCATAAATCAACTGAGGAATACATCAGTTAACTTAGTGCATGGACAGCTCAGTGGAGACAAGTGTTAGAGGTGAGTGAAAGGGCAAGACAGCTGTCAGTTGTGACTATAGTTGTGCATGTGATTTGCACAATCAGTGGATTGAGATTGCCAATGAGGATTGCGTAGTGTCACACAAGGGAAATACGAGTTTGGTTCAACCATTCATCATTATTCTCATGCGGGATTGCGCAGTGGAGGCAGGCAAGCAACAGAGGAGATTTGAACCTGTGATTGATTCAGATCTGAGCTAGTTTGTGTGTAACAGGTGGAGATAGTACTTATGGGGAGTATTGTACTATGTATTGTTACATGCTCTCAATCAATATAATATACAAATAGTTGGGAGTTTTCAGCTGTATGCTTTCCTCGGGTACATATTGTGTTGATATGTGTAATTGATGTTTCAATGTGCGCATGTGTTTGATGTTTTAATTCAGTAAATTGATGATCAACGTAGAGGAGGTTATGTATTTTGCATGATTCTACAAATAGTGTATAATCAGGATAATCTCTATGAATAAGTGTCATGTTATTCAAAATTTCTACAGCAAAGACACACCCAAACATGTACCTATGTTCGGCCCCCCAACCAATAAGTAACTCGAGGTCGAAGGTTTTAAGCTATGCATCCTAGTAGCAAAGTCCATGAATACTAGTAGATAAAATCGATAACCTTGGTATGCACTTGCAAGAGTTAATACAAAATCTTCATAAGAAAACTTATCTGTCAACTTTTCCACTATCACCCCCAAAAAACCAACTTTGCTTACAAAATTGCCAGAGTACGATTAACTTCTGGATTTGAATCACTGCTTATATCCGGGTTTGACCAAATTTACAAGACATTTTTAATATTAGTAAGGAGGAAGGGTTTAAAGATTTACTAGGTGTGAGATATCACATTGTTCAAGGAACCTAGAGCATCCAACTTGAAAGGTGCGTAATAGCTCATTGATCGAGCGCTCGTGTGCCGAAGATGAACGAGACTAAGTGATCTACCGAAGCAGATTAGAATCAGTTTATAAAAGACTGAGATCTCCAAAGGGCTCTTCTAGCTTTAACCCTTCAATGCCACCCAAGGCATTCAAACACCCACAATCACACTCACACCCCTCGAATTTGGTTTCTCAACTTGATACAGAATTAAGACACCAATTCAAAAAGGGATCTGGTATATATGTATGCTAGGTAGGAGGGAGATAAATAATTGAATTATTTAATAGCTCTACTACACGTGCACTTATTCTTGTTGTGGATCTAATCAAGTTTTTTTCATATTTGTTTCTATTCACAGGGAACCCTCCCTTCTCCCTCTTCGAGGGGTGGGGGTGTCTCTTTTATTTTATTATTATTATTATTATTTTTTTTTTCCAAAAAGTGCCCTAGGTGTATAAATCACACTTTAGATACAAAGATTTGAACCCCAAAAGGGACACATTTACATGGACACTATTGTATATGTTGGCATTATGACACATATTTGGCTCTATGACACAGATGTTGTCCTTGATGGAAACTCTCACAGATGACAGATCACAGTTCAGGGTCATAGAATGAAGAAAGAGAGGTATGCGTAGGTTCCCATTGACCAAGCCGCGTGTACACACGGGTTCGCAGACCAAAAGGGGCGTATGGCGTACACATGCACTTGCATGGAAGGAAAGGCACATACATGTTGGAAAACTTGGTTTGGTCCATGGTATTTGGTCCATGGTATTGTGATCCATGGTATTGGTCTAAGGTATCTTGTCCGAAGTGTTGACCCCAGGTATTTGGTCCAAGGTATTGATTCTAAGTAGTTTTGGACCATGGTATTGAGTAAGGCCTAAGACTATAAAAGGAGGAGAAGATCATTAGGCAAAGGCACTCATGAATTGAATATCTAATGAAGAGCAAGATTTAGAATACAGGTTATTGGGTTATGGTGCATAGTTGGATTTGAATCAAGGATGAACTTGAGTGCTTGATGAAGGATAAGTTCTATTGATGGGTCACGATCTTAACACTTGAAGAGAAGTATCTTTGTGTGGTTTTGATCTTTTATCTGAATAATTGGTGCATGTAGTAATCTGTAAATATGATGATCTAGGTATAAATGATGTCTGAATAATTGTAAAGGTTAAATCATCATTTACAAATCTGTACGCAAGTTCATTATATCAAAGGCACGTATACACGTTAGTTTGGCATTTCAAAAAGGTGTATATGTAGGTTTGCCTTGATACAAGTACGTATGCATGCAGGTTCAACACATTGAAGTAGCGTACACCTCATAAAATATGTTTTAGCTACTTTTGTTTGCTGTTGCAGTGTTTTGGTTTCTAGCTTGGGTTCTGGTTACTGTTACAGTATTCCGGTCACAACATTTTGAGAAGTGATTGCTTGATTCAGTTTTGGTTGGTGCAAAGGAAATTGGTTGATGCAGATATATTTGATGTTTGATTGATGTTGTTGATGGATCCAGTCTGAAAATTTATGAAATGTGGTCCCTGGAAGAAAAGGGAAGGTTGTAGTCTTTTGTAGGTCAGCACCTACGTACTAGTAAACACATTAGCTAGTACAAAAGCTAGGGGGTTGTAGCTCCCTTCCAGTAGAAGCTGGAGAACGAGAGAAGGTTGTAGCCTTCTACAGGTAGAAGCCTGCGTACTGGTATAAGACTGCGCAAGTACAAAATATTGTAAAAATAAGTTTCTTATTAAAAGGAAGATAGAGACGATTGCAGTAGGTGGTTTTCACCCACATTGGGTTTCCACCTTATATCTTGTGTTCATGTGTGTGACTGTCTATTCTGTTTTTACTGCTCTTGGTTACTTTTTATATGGTTCTGATGCTCAGATTTAAGATCAACATATGAAGAATTATCTAAATTATAAGTTTACATGTTATACACTAGTTTCCTTATATACAGTTGCGTATACACGCAAGTTTCATTAACTAAAGTAGCGCATATGAATCAGAATATGGAAATGAAATATTATTGACTTTCTAATACTAAGTCACCCCCCTCTCAGTATTATTTCCAACAATTGGTTTCAGAGCAGGTCCTTCAGAAGAAGCTTGATCGCTTGAAGGAAAATCTATCATCATGAGTAACTACGAAAGAGAGGCATCCATTAGATCATCAATCTTTGATGGGAGCAACTTCATTTATTGGAAGGTAAGAACCACAACCTATCTTCAATCTCTTGGAACATATGTTTGGGAAATCGTGGAAGGAGGATATACATTTCCATCAACAATTCCTACTGATACGACAGGCAAAAAGCTATATTAAACCAATGCCAAGGCCGTCAATACATTATTGGGGAGTTTGTCACAATCATAATTTGTCAAGGTTATGCAGCTGAAAACCGCCAAGGAAATATGGGACAAGATCGTTGTAAGCTATGAAGGAGACGATTAGGTAAAACGTGCAAAACTACAATCTCTCAGAATTCAATATGAAACTCTCAAAATGCACGATGATGAAAGTATAGCTAATTACTTCCTACGTATAGATGAGATTGTTATTCACATGAAATACTTGGGTGAAGAAATAAAAGAAGTTACTTTAGTTGAAAAGGTTTTAAGATCCTTGTCTACTAAGTTTGAATAAAAAGTTTCTGCTATAGAAGAAAAGTAGGATCTTCAGAGTCTTACTATGACACAACTGCATGGAATCTTAACTGCTTTCGAAATGAGAAAAGGAGGTCCATCAGATATGAGAGAAGTCGCTTTCAAAGCTTTAAGAAGAGAAGAACTCAATGAATCAAGACATATTTCAAAAGGAGAGGAAGAAGCAAACTTTGTCAAGAACATTCAATGGAGTTCTGGAAGATTCAGAGGTAAACTACCTTTCAAATGTTTTGCCTGTGGAAGAGTCGGCCATTATGCTGCCAAATGTCCTCACAAGGATAAGCTTGATAAAGGTAAGGAATCAACAAATTGGAATAGAAAACAAAGTGTAAGTAAGAAGAGCTACTATACGCATGAAGATAGAGATGGTTTATCAAATAGTGATTAAAATGAAAATAATAATGATTATAGGCTTCTGATAGCTTTTGAAGATGAAGATTTCTTGGATGCTTTAGATGAAGATGGTATTTATGAAGAAATATCTAAACTTAAAATTTGCTTAGAAGAAAAGAATATGATTATAGATACTTTGACATTCCAACTTGCTGAAAGGGAAAAACACAATGAAAAATTAGAATGTGAAATTGTCGGTCTAAGAAAGGATATTGAGAAAACAAAAGCTCTCAATCTTAGATTTGCTAAAGGATCAGATACCCTAAATGAAATTATCAAAGTGCAACGTTATCCTCTGATAAAGACAGGTCTGGGATATATTGAAGAAGCACAGAAACCGTCCACCTCCACTAAAAGCTATCTTGATGCAGTAAAGAGCAATGAACAGTTTGACAATCATCAGCAAAGGCATAAAGTAGATCACCAAGTAAATCGGGGTCAATATACTTCAAGGATGAATAGAAGCTACAACCAACCTTAGGTAAGTCATATTCAGTTTGCTTCAAGAATGAATGTCAATGGAAACTACAATCACCAGGTCAGTAGGTTCGATAATCGCAAGAATTTCTTTAATGGCCAATGTTTTTCATGTCATAACCTTGGACACAAAGCTGCTCAATGTGTTGCTTACAAGACCATCATGACTAGAGAAGCACACAATCAAAAGAATGTGACAGGGATCATGAAAAGGACCTACACTAACTTTTTGCTTCTTGAAAACGAAATAGAATGCTCTATCTGTAACAACTTCAGTCATGAAGATTCTGAATGCAGGAGTAAATTTCGGCAAACATCTCAGAAGGAGCAAACTTCATTGGGTCCCAAAACTTGGAGAAAGAAAGAACTGCAACCAGAAAGATGTGGTATAGCTTTATATGCAGAAGGACAAGAAAATCAGTGGTACATCGACAGTGGATGCTTGAAACACATGATAGGTGATAAAGAAAAAATTCAGTCATACAATGCCTTAGAAAAGGAAAAGAAGGTCTCATTTGGAAATGACACTCCTACTGTCATAAAAGGTAAAGATTCTGCTCTCTTAAAGGAAAAGGTTAAAGCTGGAAATGTTATGTATGTTGATGGTCTAAAGCGTAACCTATTGAGTGTCAATCAAATGTGTGATCAAGGAAATGAAGTAGTATTTCGATCAAATGGGTGTGTTGTTCATGAGCTTGATACAGAAGAAACAATGATTAAAGGAATAAGAACTCCAAATAACCTATACATACTCAAGGGATGACAACAACAGTGCTACCTAAGAAAAATGATGAACACTGGCTATGGCACAGAAGATTGGGGCATCTAAGCTTCTCTCAAATAAGAAAAGCATGTAGATTCCAGGTTGTTCGTGATCTTCCTGATATCAACATTCCAGAAAACACAATATGCAAATCATGTCAATTTGGTAAGCAGACCAGAGCTCATTTCACTGAGAAGGAAGGATCAGCTAGTAAGCCTCTTAAACTTGTTCATATTGATTTATGTCGTCCATCCAGGAAAAAGTCACCTCGTGGAGAAGAATACTTTATATTGTTCATTGACGACTTTTCCAGAATGTGTTGGATAGGACTTCTAAAGCATAAAGATGAATCATTTGAAAATTTCAAAGCCTTCAAAGCATTGGTTGAAAATGAATCAGATTGCAAAATCAAATGCCCCAGGTTTGATTAAGGAGGGGAATTTGCCTCAGATGAATTCTTCGACTTTTGTGAAGAACATGGAATAAAAAGGGAATTCTTTACCGCAAGGACTCCTCAGCAAAATGGAGTGGTATAAAGGATGAACAAAACTATTCAACAAATGGCTCGTGCCATGCTAGATGAGTCTAGAACTCCTGCAACCTTCTGGGGTGAAGCTGCATTTGCTGCCGTCACTATTCTCAACAAAACAAACATTCAGGTGAACATCACTCAAACTCCACATGAAATTTGGTATGGTAAGACTCCTACTGTAAAATACTTCAAAGTTTTTGGATGCAAACGTTACATGAAAAGGACTGATGAAAAAATTGGCAAGTTTGAACCTAGAGTAGATGAAGGCATTCTCCTTGGTTACGCTTGCCGAAGTAAAGGATATAAGTGTTATAATAAAAGAATTGGGAAAATTGTTGAAAGTATTGATGTTGTGGTTGATGAAGCAGGCAAAAATCCAAAGTAGGTAAAAACCGAAGATTGTGGAGAAGATGAGGATTATCCTTCAATGTCAAATCAGATTAATTCCGAAGAAGAAGAAACCAATGAAGCACCAGAAGAACAGATAATGGCAGAAGAAAAGACTCCATCCAGGTATGTTTAGAAAAATCATCCAGAGACTCAAATCTTAGGGCAGAAAGAGGCAGGTGTGTAGACAAGAAGAACTATTACAGAAGCTTCAAGCTATCTAGCATTGCTTTCCTCCATCGAACCTCAAAATGTAAATGAAGCATGCAAAGATGAATGTTGGGTCAAGGCCATGAATGAAGAACTTGAGCAAATAAAAAAGAATAATACTTGGGAATTAGTTCCTAGACCTCATGATAAGAATATCATAGGAACCAAATGGATATTCAAAAACAAGCTGAATGAAAATGGAGAAGTCATTAGAAACAAGGCCAGACTTGTTTGTAAAGGATATGCTCAACAAGAAGGTGTATATTTTCAAGAAAATTTTGCACCTGTTGCTAGACTTGAAGCCATAAGAATGTTCCTTACTCTTTTTAGTTTTCAGAAATTCAAAGTATACCAAATGGATGTAAAATCTGCCTTTCGTAATGGAGAATTAGAAGAAGAAGTATATATTGAGCAACTAGACGGATTCATCCTTGGAAATAATCCAAAACTTGTATGCAGACTCAGAAAGGCTCTCTATGGTCTAAAACAAGCTCCAAGGGCCTGGTATTACCGTCTTGACAAATACCTCCATCAACAAGGTTTTTCTAAAGGATCAGCTGATAGCAATCTATATACAAAGATTGACAATGATAAATTTCTAATACTTGTTGTGTATGTTGATGATATCATTTTTGGTAGCAATGAAGAAGCCATGAGTCAAAACTTTTCTTTGGTAATGCAGAAGAATTTGAAATGTCCTTGCTTGGTGAGCTCACATATTTTCTTGGTTTACAAGTTCAGCAAAATAAAGATGGTATTTTTCTATCACAAACCAAGTACCTCAAGCAGATCTTGAAAAAATATCGCATGGAAGATTCTAAACCTGTATGTACCCCTATGGTAACAAGATGCAGTCTTAGCTCAAATGATGAATCAAAAGCAGTACATCAACCAACCTACAAATCCATGATTCACAGTTTTCTTTATCTAATAGGTACTCGACCAGACATCATGCATGCAGTGGGAATAGTTGGAAGATTCCAAGCAAATCCGAAGGAATCACACCTTCAGGTAGTCAAAAGGATTTTCAAATATCTTCAAGGAACTTAGAATTTTGGTTTATGGTATCCTAGGGACACAGATCTTACACTTCATGCATATACAGATGTAGATTGGGCAGGAAGCGTGGATGATAGAAAAAGCATTAGTGGTGGTGCATTCTATATGGGTTCTAGATTAGTGTCTTGGTTCAGCAAGAAACAAAGTTCAATTGCATTATCTACATCTGAAGCAGAATATGTCGCTACTGCATCTTGCTGCACACAACTCCTTTGGATGATGCAAACATTGCAAGACATTTAGATCACATGTACTCCACGCATCTCCATTCTATGTGATAATACAAGTGTAATCAGTGTTTCAAAGAATCCAGTCATGCATTCCAAGACCAAGTTGATGATATATGTTCCCTCCAAAGAACAGGTTGATGATATATTCACAAAACCACTGCCCAGAGAGACATTTGAATATCTCAGACAGAAGCAAGGAGTAGTTGATGCATCATCTTGTTGTTGAAACTTATCTGTTTAAGAGAAAAGTGGTTGTATGCATGTTTCATGAAGCGTATCTGCGTACATATGCTGGTTTCTGTGGATACAATTGCGTTTTTGTTGGTTTGAAGAAAAACAGTGGGCTAGACTCAGGATGAAAAGAGTATGATAGTGATCATATGGCACAGGTTCAAGGGGAGCATATAATTCTAATAACGCATTATTGGCATTATCTTAGAAGATCTTGGTACAAATTCACAGATTCAAGTGGAACAGGTGCAGAGGGAGATCATGGTTGTTGATCTGGATGGTGATTGATAGATGCTGCTGATGACAGTTGTTGATAACTATCATAGTCTTGTTTTAGATATTTTGTCTCTATGTCATGTATATATTTTATTATCAAGGTCATGCAATGACCTATTTTGTTTCCCCACTACGCATGGGATGGATGATGTAATGTTCTTGCTTTGTCATGTATAAACATTTGGTATATCCCCACTTGGTTGGGAGATGGATGTATGTATGAGTCTTTGGTGATAGGCAGGTCACTTATGATGTATAGAGTCATGTTCTTCTTGTAGAACATGTTTTTGCAGACCTTTCTTGTAGTCAGGGGGAGCATGGACAACACACTTCAGCATATCAGAGAATTCAACATGTACTCAGGGGGAGCATAACCCTTTTCCCTTGATGACAAAGGCGGAGAGTGACTTGGGGTTGCCATCAAGTCCAAAGGGGGAGATTGTTGACATTATGACACAGATTTGGATTTATGACACAGATGTTGTCCTTGATGGCAACTCTCATAGATGAAAGATCACAGTTCAGGCTCACATAATGAAGAAAGAGAGGTATACGTAGGTTCCCATTGACCAAGCCGCGTGTACACACGAGTTCGCAGACCAAAAGGTGTGTATGGTGTACACACACACTTTCACAGAAGGAAAGGCACGTCCATGTTGGAAAACTTAGTTTGGTCTATGGTATTTGGTCCATGGTATTATGATCCATGGTATTGGTCTAAGGTATCTTGTCCGAAGTGTTGACCCTAGGTATTTGGTCCAAGGTATTGATTCTAAGTGGTTTTGGACCATGGTATTGAGTAAGGCCGAAGACTATAAAAGGAGGAGAAGATCATTAGGCAAAGGCACTCATGAATTAAATATCTAATGAAGAGCAAGATCTAGAATACAGGTTATTGGGTTATGTTGCACAGCTGGATCTGAATCAAGGATGAACCTGAACGCTTGATGAAGGATAAGTTCTATTGATGGGTCACGATCTTAAGGCTTGAAGAGAAGTATCTTTGCGTGGTTTTGATCTTTTATATGAATAATTGGCGCATGCCATAATCTGTAAATATGATGATCTAGATATAACTGATGTTTGAATAATTATAAAGGTTAAATCATCATTTACAGATCTGTACGCAGGTTCATTATAGCAAAGGCGCGTATACACACTGGTTCAGTATTTCAAAAAGGCGTATACGCAGGTTTTCCTTGACACAAGTGCGTATGCATGCAGGTTCGACACATTGAAGTAACGTACACCTCATACAATATGTTTTAGCTACTTTTGTTTGCTGTTGCAGTGTTTTGGGTTCTGGCTTGGGTTCTGGTTACTGTTACAGTATTTTGGTCACAACATTCTGAGAAGTGATTGCTTGATTCAGTTTTGGTTGGTGCAAAGGAAATTGGTTGATGCAGATATATTTGATGTTTGATTGATGTTGTTGATGGATCCAGTCTGAAAATTTATGAAACGTGGTCCCTGGAAGAAAAGGGAAGGTTGTAGCCTTCTGTAGGTCAGCACCTACGTACTAGTAAACACATCAGCTAGTACAAGAGCTAGAGGTTGTAGCTCCCTTCCAGGAGAAGCTGGAGAACGAGAGAAGGTTGTAGCCTTCTCCAAGTAAAAGCCTACGTACTAGTATAAGACTACACCAGTACAAAATATTGTAAAAAGAAGTTTCTTATTAAAAGGAAGATAGAGACGATTGCAGTAGGTGGTTTTCACCCACATTGGGTTTCCACCTTATATCTTGTGTTCATGTGTGTGACTGCCTGTTCTGTTTATACTGCTCCTGGTTACTGTTTATATGGTTCTAATGCTCAGATTTAAGATCAACATATGAAGAATTATCTAAATTATAAGTTTACATGTTATACACTAGTTTCCTTATATACAGTTGCGTATACACGCAAGTTTCATTAACTAAAGTAGCGTATATGAATCAGAATATGGAAATGAAATATTATTGACTTGCTAATACCGATTCACCCCCCCTCTTAGTATTATTTCCAACAGTATATAAATATTCCTATTGAATTATATAGTTTGCTTATAAACTTATGTACGTTTATATTTGTGCATTAGTGTGTGTGTGTGTGTGTGTGTGTGTATATATATATATATATATATATATAATATATAGAGAGAGAGAGAGAGAGAGAGAGAGAGAGAGAGAGAGAGAGAGAATTTTATATATTTGTTTGTGAATTTATTTTCATTTACATATAAATATATATAAGTTATATTATGTTAAGGGAATTTAACTCACACATTATGCTTTTCCTTTAATGCAATGGTTTCGATGGTTACTAATTATGCCCCACTATGTTGTACATAATCTTGATATGATATTGTTGTTGGAGTATTGATTAGTGAAAAATCACACCTCATTAAGATTATACATTTGTGTAGAGTTGATTTAATTCGATGTAGGGATATGCAAGTGTGATTTTAACTTGGATTGCATGAGGAACTTTCAATTGCATGTTATTTTGTTTTTGGTTCTCCATACCAACTGACTCACTTCCTTTTTTGTCTAGTAAACCAGAAGTATGTTATATCATTATGAATATATGTTCATATGAATTATACAATTTGTATAGGTCTTTAATGTAGACTAAAATGTTAGGAAAATTGTCACTTTAATTCCATTATTTTACTCATATTTGTGTTTTTAATAAAATTAGAATACAAGTCTAGTGTAAATAATATCTACGTATATAAATATATCAACATTGGCAACATGTGTTCTTGTTTAGTTAACGTGAGTATATATATTCAACCCATACGTGAACTATATATAATATATATATATAATAAATATAATATTATATAGTTTTCATAAATGAATATTTTGTGGATGAATATTTCATAAAGGCGTTGGTAGGTCCCTACTACATATATATGGACACATTTCTTTTGATAGAGTTATCTTAGAGTTATAAATCACTTCTAACCAATGGATTTCAACCACTGCTGGGTGCCACTCGTGCTTCTAAAATATCAGAGCCAATGCTGGGTTGACTCATTAGTTGTGGCTTGTATGGGTTTTTATGGTTTCTGTGGGGATTATTGCATTATAGATTCAATGTGCTTGGTGGGATTTAGAGCATCAACGTTATTTTGAGGATGGTTATCTTGGACCAACGATCAAGAACCCATATGATACGTGTCGATGACTAATGAGATTTGATGACATGAGGAATCCCCTTCCCCACAAAAGTTTTATGAGGGAGGCGAGTCTCTCATTTGGATGTGTGCTAATACCACCTTCACAAAATCAATAACATATGTTAATTGAGGGACCCCCTCTTGGTTTTCAAAACCAGAGGGGGGTGGGGGTCTCTGAAACCACAAATGTTTTTGTTGCTGGTACATGAACAAAAAGCCTTATTGAATGCCCCTTATCTCTTATAGATTCTTCTTAGTTGTTCTCACTGAGAGTTTACTTATGTCGGTTGGAGTGCCATTCGAAAGAAGTTACCACTTGGAGAGTTAATACAAAGCCTATTGGGAATGGTGAACCATAGTCCACTATGCACAATCCATCCATGAGTCCATCACCCGGTCATGGGCTGATGGTATTGTTAATTCGCTGCTCCCCATGGAACTGAGCTTAGAAGGTATTTGCTTAAATCATAAAACATTGAAACATAAATGTCCATAGGAAAATTTACATAGGATTGATTAAAACTACATAGTGACTATATATAGAATGGTTAAATATAATATATTTTGGACATGTACACTAGTTGAATTTATGGTCAAATTTATGTGTGGGTTCTTTCCTTAATAGTGAATAGATACCATAATCATGAGTAAGTATTAGTGAGACAAAAACACTCTCGAGTTAACATTATGCAGTATAATGTGGTTATAGAGCTCTTGTCTAAGGATCTTTATCTCAATATTCACAAGTCAATTCACAAGATAGACTAGAGCAACAGGATTTTAAAATTAAAAGGGAACTTCTCTGATCCATGTTCATTGACCGATCCAAAATAAGGATTGGAATCGATTAGCAAGTATCAACATGGTTATTTACCCATATCTATGGCTTGACCCTAATGAAAGCTAAGTTGGTTTACATCCACTTTCAAATACATATATGTTAAGCTATGTGTGTTTGATTATGAAATTACATTCACATATATGTGCTCTCTCTCTCTCTCTCTCTCTCTCTCTCTCTCTCTCTATATATATATATATATATATACATACATATTGAGTTATATATATGTTTATTTATGAACCTATATCGGCATTTGGTTGTACACTTTTGTATACAAATATACCTATTGAATTATATAGGTTTGCTTGTGAACTTATGCGTGTTTATATCTATGCATGTTTGTTTATGAATTTATTTTTGTTTACATATGAATATATATAAGTTATATTATGTTATGGGAATTTAACTCATGTAAATGCTTTTCTTTTAATGGATTGGTTTCGATGGCACTTACTAATTATACCTCATTGTGTTGTACTTAATCTTGATATGGTAACATTGTTAGAGTATTGATTGGTAAAAACTCATACCTCATTAAGTTTACATGTCTAGCGTAGTTGATTTATTCTTCTCTCTCTCTTCTTTCTATATTATATATAAATATATATATATATATATATATATGGAAATTAATTCGATTTAGGGATATGCAAGTGTGATTTTAACTTGTATTGCGTGAGGAAATTTCAATTGCATACTTGCTATTTTGTTATTGACTTTCTGTACCAACTGATTCACTTCCTTTTTTGTCCAATAAACCATAAGTATGTTATATCATTACGGACATATGTTCATATGAATTATATGATTTGCAATCACATAACAAGGAAGGAGGAATCAAGCTTGACATATGTAAAGCCTAAGGTTTCTCATCCCAGGAAGTGTTGAGCCTTGAAACTACATCTCTTCTACACACTTTCCTAGACTTTTTTCCCCTCACTAGTGCCTCATGAGCTATCAAAGATCATTACATATTGATTCTGAGAGTGCATTTAAGTGGTTTTCTAACTATATTTTTGTGTTTTCTATTCGACTTAGATTTTTCTCATCAGTTGCGGAATGCAGCCACTTTCCGCAGCTGACTCGAGATTCCGCAACTGTTTTTGTTGATCTCTAGGTTACAGGTGTCAGCAAGAAAAACGAGGCACGTGGGCATTTAAGGAATGATATGGACATGGACCAGGTCCTATTGGTTTAGCCAAATTCATAAAGGAAAGCCTTGGTCAAACGATGGACAACCGAGGAGTTCTACGACAAATAGGTCTTTGTTTTCAACACGTGAAGGGTCTGAGACCGTTCCTAGATCCATGGATTCATTTTGACAGCTGTAGACTGCCTCCACAACGAAAATCTAATATCCACCTTTTGATAGATTGAATGATCATGGCAACCCATAGGCTAAGCTCATGGGTGCTGTCTTTTTACGTGTCCTCTGCTGAAGATGTTTCATACAGAAAACAATAATGTAATTTCCTTTATAAATAACACGTTTGCAAATGCATGTACCTAGTTTTTTATATAGTCTTGCTGTTAGTTTATGTACTATTGCCGTGACATTGGTCCTGCTGTTGTAACGAGAGGATCCTTCCTCTGTTTTTCAATATAACAAGACTCTGTTTTATATGAATGTGTGAGCATAATTTCAGACTGACAACGTGTTAACCAAGGCCGTGCAAAGGGCCCCTGCTGGCCGAGGTTTTGTTTCTTTATTCCTGTAAAGTTTTTATGTGTTGTTTTCTTATTTCCAATGTAGATATTTCATAGTTTGTTCACCTGTATATATTTCATAATTTAGTTATGGTGTTAATGTTTCATTCCTGTACATGATTTTCCAAGCATTGTATATTTTTGCTAACACTGATCAATGTGTTTCAGAATAGGCTAGGCTCGAGCGTTTTCATACAATTTTTGCAATAAATAGTGACATGAGATTGGCCTCTCTATTGACTTTGTTTTTTTTAGCTTTTCAATTTCAGTCTTATTCATTTTTTGTTGTTAGTTAGTTTAGATATCAAATTCTTCATGTCATTTAACGTTATCTCCAGAGCCATGGCTTAACCCCGAAAAGCTACTTGGCGAGCTATCGGATTATGAGTGAGGTGATTTGATTTTACTTTCATTTATGCAATTAGATATCAGGTTCTTCATGACATTTGACGTTATCTCCAGTGCCATGGCTTAACCCTGAAAAGCTACTTGGCGAGCTATCAGATTATGAGTGAAGTGATTTGATTTTACTTTCATTTCTGCAATTAGATATCAGGTTCTTCATGACATTTGACGTTATCTCCAAAGCCATGGCTTAACCCCGAAAAGCTACTTGGCGAGCTATCGGATTATGAGTGAAGTGATTTGATTTTACATTTATTTTTTTTGCAATTAGATATTAGGTTCTTCATGTTATTGACGTTATCTCCAGAGCAATGGCTTAACCCCGAAAAGCTACTTGGCGAGCTATCAAACTATAAGTGAAGTGACTTGATTTCATTTTCATTTGCAAGTAGGTAATTTAGATATCAATTCTTCATGTTATTGACGTTATCTCCAGAGCCATGGCTTAACCCCGAAAAGCTACTTGGTGAGCTATTAGACTATAAGTGAAGTGAATTGATTTTACTTTCATTAGTTTGCAATTTTTGGTTTGTTTGAGTGTAATAGCTTAACTTTTATTTCTGTATTTAGATGAGTAGCAGAGTAGTGATTTCATGATCAGTAGTTTATCATTTGTTTGATTTGAATAGCTGCACATTTACATTCTTGTTTAAGTACTAATTTCATCACTAGTATGTTTTGAGATTCTTTGAAGTGTTAAGCTCTGGAAGTTATCATAAAGGACATAATTGCTTTAAATCTATATCCATACTTGCCTTCTAAATTATTCTTAAAACTCAGGAATAGGATTTCCATTTGCATTAGGAGACAAACAAAGACAAAACCCCCAAAACAAAATAAAATTGAAAACAATAAAAAGTAAGAAAGAGGTTGTCTTGCACATACAGTGCACCACACTTCATCAGTTTACGACTCCCGGATTGATAATTAATGTAGCAATTTAGGACACACTAAATTGACTAAACATTTTGGCGCCATTTCCAGGGAAGTGTAACTAGGTAGCCGATCTCTTACATAAAAAAAGAAGAAGGGAAAAATTGATAACTTCTTGAAGTATGCTCTCCTCTTGCACCTAGTGTGATCTGGAGGATCAGAAAAGAGAGTTATTAGTTCAAAAATTTCTTGATTATGCTCTCTTCTTGCACCTAGTGTAACCTGGAAGATCAGAAAGAGAATTATTAGCCCGACTTAAAAAAAAAAAAAAAAATTGACATGCATAGAGCAAGAGATTCTAAGGGGAAGGGTTTATAGCTAGGGCCAAAAGTTCGATTTTCACAACTCCAGCTACTTCAAGGCATAGACAAGATACACCTCCATCCTCGACTCATACTCCCAGCCTTAGGATTCCTGGAATTCAAGGAGCAGCACCTGAATTAGAAGATTCTCCCACACTATCTACTAAATCTGATCTAGGAAAAGAACCTTTCTTCACTTCTACAGGGGAACATATTGTAATCAAAGAAGTAGAATCACCTGAAGAAGAAGGAAAGGGAGAAACTCTCTCTTGTCCACCATTGATAAAATAACCAAAAGACTCTAAGGAAACTATCATGACAGAGGAAGTAGTAGATGGATATGGAGGAGGGGGTAGAGGTAGAGGAAGAGGAAATAATGGAGGTAACAATGGAGGAGGTAGAGGTAATAATGGAGGAAATAGGGAAGGAGATAACTCATTTGGATTCCCTATAGCCGATGAGGAAACTCATAAAACAATGAAAAACATTTCACCATCTGTCCTCCAAAACTTTTATGGGTTGCGAAGTGAGGATCCTGAAACATTTCTATTTGAGTTTGAAGTCTTGTGCCGAACCTATGACTATATGGAAGACTCTCAAAAACTCAAACTGTTTCCTTCAACATTGAAAGGAGTTGCTTTGAAATGGTTCATGGGTTTAGTCACTCAATCTATTAGGACTTGGAAAGATATGAAACAGACATTTTTGGATAGATACCTAGACTATTGTATGCCCACCAATCATAAGGATGAGGTATTCAAGATGATGCAAAAA
>APFE031450903.1:19913-31051 GCA_000404065.3 Pinus taeda
AATAATTAAAACCCTGAGCTAATTTGAATAATTGAATAATTAATTAAATTAAATATGAAAAAGAAAAAATTTTGAAATCAAATGTCGGCCCTTATATAAAATTAGGGTTCTTGGTTTATTTATATCTAAGTTCATGTCTCCTTCTCTCAACAATCTTTCATTCATTTTCTATCTTTATGATTTTTCGTGATGATGGACCCCCTTTAGGGTTTGAAATGTTGACACAATGAACAAAAAAGTGTGGACAATCCGGATCATACCACTGCAAAAAACTTCCATAGAAGCCTAAAATCTAACAATATAAAAACCCTTTACCCCCTATATATCCCCCAATATATTAAGTCATTTTTTCCTCAATATATATCCCCCAATATGAACCCACATTGTATGGTATTGGTCCCCCAGTGAATCCCCCGTGTGTGTAGTTGGCAATAGGGGTCTCTTAATTAATTTAATTTTTTAATAAAACATCTTCATCATGGTGGAACAAAATATATGATGTTCTCATAGAATTTTAAACATTTATGCTGAAGAGGAAGGTCCACCACCTCACAGACATAGGGTAGCTCTGGCAAAAAAGGGCTTACATCAACCTATGTTGGTGCGGATAACCTTGGCCCAGAGGGGGAATATTTTTTTACTATCGAAGTGATTGACGAGAGCCCATTGCAACATGCAAACCCACCTTTAACAAACCCTTTAAACCTTGTTTTAATGCAAATAAGGCATTACAATATTGAACCCTTTTATCTTATTTCACATTACATGTTTGTTGAGAACACTGCCATGTCATCATTGCCATTGCTTAATGTGTGAGATTCCATTCCTCCTACAATACCTTTGTCCTATTCTAGGGTCATTCCACCAATTACTTCTATGAACCCTATAAGTATTTTGAATATGTCTACGTCTATGTCTTCCTCCAACTTTTTTTTGGAATGGGAGAAAACCTTGGTCGACTAGTAGGAGTTTGGATCTTTACTCTTAGTTCATATACAACTAGAGTTGCTTTACCTTCTTTAGGAAACATGTAGGGGGGATCTATGTTTATTTCTAGTAGTCTAGGGGAAATAATTTTTTTGACAGTACATATCAACCTTGGCATAGTTCTATGTTAGGTGGGACACATTTCTCTAGGAGTTCCTTTTCCTTTAGAGGGATTAATTTACTTAGGGGAACTAACCCCACTAGTACCACTATGCCTATAAGTCTTAATGCTTATGGTGGTGCTTTTGCATAGGGAGGTTTTTCCTCTACTCCTAGGTACAATCCCATGAGTATTCATGCTTTTGGGAGTTCATTTTCTCTCAGGGAACTTACCATAGGGGACAACATCCTTACACCTCACCTATTGGCCTAAGTACTTAATATATTAGCATAAAATACAACCTAGATCCACATTCATCTGCCATTAACTAAGATATGGCGGAATCATATGGTCCATCACGGGGTATATTCTTCTCTTATGATCCATTTAACCAACAACAGATTCCATATCTAGCACCTCTTGATATTCAAAATTTTGATAAAATGAAAAATGACCCCATATGGCATGATCCTAGGTGGCTACCAATGCCCACTAATGTTCCTTATGATATTCCTATGTTTGAAGGGAAGTTAAGAGAAAACTCTTCTACACACATCACCACCTACCATCTATGGTATTTCTCTAATTATTTGGTGGATGATTTTGTGATATTTATGCCTTTCCAAGGAGCCTTGACTAACTATTCCACTAAATGGTATATCAAACTTGATAGGGAATCTTATACTGAATTCTCTTCCTTAGCTCATACCTTCTTGAATCATTTTTAGTTACCTTCGTGGAAGGATATCGGGATTGATCCTTTGTCTACTTTTAAGCAAGATAAATCCACTCACATCTTTGATCATATTCATGACTGCAAAAGATGCAAGAGATTGGTGTAACTCATGAGGTATTTAAAGGCTAGTTTACGTGATCCTTATTTCCACTCATAACCAAGGATGTTGTTATGGTTTGGGAAGCTAATGAGGTGTAGAAAATCCTACATACTCAACATCTTAACATGATTTATTCTCAGTTCAACACTTCTTATGATATTATTCCTAATGCTCTTTGACCTTCAACTGGCCCATAATGACCCAAGTAGGGATGGATAAATGATTGTGTCATCAGTTTTTCTTCTTTTGATACTATGAGTGAGTTATTTTCTCATCTAAGGAAAATGATTGTCATATCCAAAGCCCCAAAAAGTGCATTTGGTTCTCAACAAGCACAGTCTTCTAATCAATCCATTGAGGTTCACACAGTGAAGTCCACGATATCCTCAGGAACCTTGTGGTAAAAATAAAAATAAAAAACAAAAGAATAATCCTAAATATACCTAGGAAAGTAATCAAGACCAACCTAACTAGAGTGGGTGCACAAATTCATGATATAGTAAAATTAATTTTCCTTGTAATATTTGTCAAGGATATGATTTGACTCATGATCAACCATATATCGATGACGTCCATCACATTCTTACATCACTGGTAGCAACCCAACAACCAATATTTTTAACTCATCCATTCCCCACCCAGCCATAACAAAAAATGGTTATAGAATCTCCTCCACCCCCTCCTGGGAGTAATGGGAAGCAACATTATTTTCCTTCAAGAAGTAATGGGTATGTTCTCACGTGTAAAAAAATGTTAACTTTTACATAAGAGAAAATTCTTATGACACTCTGGAGTCGAGTTCTGCTTCTAAGGAACCGATCATCCCTATTATTCCCACTGGAATTCTCACACTATATAAGGAATTCCTCGTAAGTTTACTCACAATCCTAATGCATGGGTTTCCCAACATCGTAGTATTATTGATGATTTATCATAAGCTCCTTTTTCCATATCTTCTATGGAGGTTTTGTAGAGATTACATACGCAACACAAAGCCTTGTTGACCACTATCAAAGGGTTTGATACCTTCGATTCATGTTTCATCATGTTATACATTAATTCCCGTCATTTTAGACCTTCTAATCATGTTTCTTTTAAATCTCAGTGTGCATCTCCAATCGAGATATATAGTGCACTCTTGTGGACGAAGGGTATTATACTTATGTTATGTCTGTTTCATGTTGGAATATTGTTAGATCTCTAACACTTGTTAAGTCGAGTACAAATCTCTAGGCCTTTGATGAATACACCTTAATGCCTATTGGGCCTCAAAAATGTCATCCACTTTCATGATCATATCGGTTTAGCATTATATTTTCCAAATTCATTTATTTTAAGTATTTTAAGTGAATTTGTGATTAAATATTATAAAATTAACATGTTTTCATACATGCATGAAAGTGGTATAAGTTTTGTGATATTGTAGGCCTACTTGGAGCTTCTAGAAGGGTCCTGCTTGGCCTCTTAACTACAAATTCGAATTTCAAGTTTCAACTCATGAAGATTTTTGGAGTAATTATAGAAGATGAGGATCATTATCTATGCATATTCAAAGGAGAAGAATCATGGATGAGAGGATTTTGAGAGGATATGTATCTCACATTTTTAGGAGATTGGTTGTAACCACATGAGATAAATGTGTATTTAGGAGATATTTGAGGGATCTACATTTATTGATTAGTCATCCTTGATTTTTGTATAAATAGGGCAACATCCTTTAAATAGACCGATATTTCTATCTATGTATTCTATTCTTCCAATCAATAAACTAGTTTAGTCGAAGATTCTCTAGCATATTTTTACTTTGAAAATGTGATGGTAGTTTGGTGTGCTTGCTGAGGAATGGAGGCCCCCCATCAACCACAATTTGCACATCTTTGTACATTGGTAACATAGTATAGTTTTGTTATTTTATTTCTTTTCATGCAAGTGTGATTTCCTTTCAAAAAGTGTGCTTTCAATTATGCAAGTGTGAGTGTAATTTCCTTTCAGTAAGAGTGCTTTCAGTTCTATAAGTAGGGTGTGATTTTCATTTATGCAAGTGTGATTTTAGTTTCACTATGTATGGTTTGGATTGGATTAGATTAGATTGACTTAATTTATTATTTTTAATTGCATTTAGATTAATATAATCTGAAATAAAACCACCTAGTACATATAATACAGGTATACCTCATCATTTTACGAAACCCCGAGGTTGACAAATTAAATTACATGGATTCAACTAACCATTAAATCACTCGACATTTTGGCGTCGTTGCCAAGGAGGTATACATAGGTGTTCATTTTGAAGTTTAAAAAACTCATTATAGTTGCATTCATTTTTAGTTTCATGATTAAAATCATAAAATCATTTTGCATATTAAATTTTACAAAATTTCAAAATTTTGTATACTAATATATGTGTGCAATAGGAATTATCAACTAGTTGGAGCAATTCACAGGGCGATTAAGAATGTTGTTCTTTCTTTACTTCCTAATCGCATTATCTAAGTAACTAGTATTTCATGCTTTGATTATTTTTAATGTACATTTTTTTAACCTTAGCATGAATATATTTTTGATCGTGTTACACACATGGTTACACTAGAAATATGCATACACTTGATCAATTCTTCTATTTCTAGTAGAGTAGAATAGGTGATGTCTTTAAGTTCTTTTTATGTTAGATTCCATTTTGTTTTCAATTTTATTTTATTGGTGGTGCAGTAAGAGCCACCCGTATCATTAGTAATTTGTAGGAGGTAGAAGAAAGAGAAGGAAAAGTGGATAAGATATAGAGTTTTGAGAGCCACAATATGAATTTAGAGATTAAGTCCTTGTGTTTTGTCTTTTAAATTTTGCATTCCAATTGAATAAATAGCTTCAATATTGTTGAGTATGCTCTCTTCTTGTCATCTGGAAGATCAGAAAAGACAATTGAAAAAGTTAGTTTTAGAATTTTACAATGAAAATTTGAAAAGAAATCTAAATTCACAATAAAAAAAATACAATTGCAGACCTTTAGAAAGCTCAAACAAACAAACGGATACCTCCAATGGATCCAACACTATCTATAACCTTTGTTTTGACTCTTTTTGCACCTTATTTGGTTAAAAATTTAGAAAGATATGATAGTTTTAAGATTCTACCCAATTATGTTGTTAATGAGCCTACAAATCAACCCAAACCGAACAGGTTCACCCGAAAATTGGGAACGACATTCGAATCTAGCCTTCCTGATCGGCAGGAAAATTTTTAGGATGGTTAAAGCCACTCCCAAAATCTGCACTCGTGGTCATATTGAGTCACATGTGACCAGGGGCTAGGGCTTAGCCCTGGGCCCCTCTCCATAAGGGCATACCTTTTAAACATAAAACATAAATTTTGGGTTATATTTCACATTGAACATGGTAGCACGGTTGGTGAATTGTTTGGTTAGTAGGCATGAGGTCATGGTGTCAACTCTAGTGGAGGTCATTTGTGCTTCCATGTAATTTTGGCCACCATGAGGATGCTATGTGGCAACGAATGGTTGGTCCACATGGCACTTCCTTGTTGGGCCATCTCACCCACCTATTGACCAACATAAACTTGCCATGTGACAACCAATCCGAAGATGCCAAGTGTCAACCACTCACACCTCCACATTACTGCCCAGTCACATCCTGCCACATCATCACTCTACCACTTCATCACTGCCCAGCCACCACTCTGCCACGTGGCACCCCTCATCATTTTTTCCATTTTTCATAAAAATGTCAAATAGCCATAACTTTCTCATAAAACATCAGATTCCAATGAAACAAAGTGCGTTGGATTCAAAAGGACGAGATTTACGCTTTTACATTAGTTTCAAGCTGATCCAAGAATTTTTAATTTTGACCATTTTTTTTATCCATGGGATCATGGACAAGGATGAAGCGCTAAAGAAAAATGAAAAAAACAGTAACATGTTTAGACCTACATAAAAACCTTGCAAATATTAAGAACCCAACTATGATAATTAAAAAATAAAACCACCATCTAAGTCTAATTTCAGGTTTCAAAAGTGGCAAGGCAGTGCAACAATCTATGTTTTTGGTAGCTGTAGAATGGACACAACTCAATAGCTTATGCAAAATTTGTTTATGATCTATTTTTGAAGCATTAAGTGTATGGAGAAGAGGTTTCAAGATCAAAATTGGTATGAGACGGGTAAAAGTGCATTTAATTTTCCTTGAATTTGTCTCTTGAATTTGTTTTATTAGTACTATTTCTAAGTTTTTTGTGTATATATCATATGAAGAGAGACTGGTCACCTCTCTTTCTTGATAGACTTACATTTTGCTGCATAAAAAGGTGCTAATTTTTTGTAGGTTCCAAGACTTAATGAAAGAAGATCACTATATGCACAAGAAGACCAAGTTTCTTTCAAAAGAGCATGATCATTTCATGCCAAATCAGATCCATTACGCCATTGCTACTAAACAAGATACCAATTTTATGAATGGTACTCATTTTAAGCCTGCATTTGATCCATAATTATCCATCTCCCTACTACCAAAAACTCATTTCCTTCACAATTTTCTTACTCCCCTGTCTCATTTTCATTCACTGTTAACCGAGAAATAAAAGTCATTCATCTCCCTTACAAAGCTGAGTCACCCCATTTTCCTCTTCATTCATGTCAAATAAACCTTGCTCCAATGTAAATTTTTCATCCATATTCCTTCAAATTATTATTGTACACTCACGTTAGATGATGGAGGATTCATTAAGGCCTTCCTTCGAACAAGTTTTGACCCATCAACTCTGACACAACATCTGGGATCAAAATAGTAGATCTTTCATGTACCTTGAGGCTTACATGCCTTAATGGCAAGTTCTATCACCAATAAATAATGTGAATACATAAATTTCCCCTATTTTTCAGATCTTCTAGGTGACTCAACTTCGACACATCTATTTGTACCTAGTAAGATGTACTTAGGCATCTTGACTCTCATTGATATCAATGGTGAGTAGTCTCATGTTTTTTAATGGAATTCTCTAACAGCTAGTAATCGAAAAATTTATTTTCTATGTTTGACATCAACACATCTATTCACATAGATAATAATTATGCCATCGAGCGGGAATGAATGACGACTACATGATTTCAACAGTTTGCAACAAGACTAATTCAA
Source organism: Pinus taeda (assembly GCA_000404065.3). Taxonomy (NCBI): domain Eukaryota; kingdom Viridiplantae; phylum Streptophyta; class Pinopsida; order Pinales; family Pinaceae; genus Pinus; species Pinus taeda. Next base: position 26,984 of record APFE031450903.1, read on the forward strand.
CATCCATTGCAATAAAGATTCCAATCCCGTCCTCAATTCATACAAATAAGAGAAAGAAGAAGAAGATCAGATCATTTTACTTCATATTCCATGATCTAGAAGCAATAACCATACTCTTCTATATACATAACTTGTCCACTTTTCAGGTAAGTGAAGGTATGCAATTTTCTAATTTTTAATCATGTAATTCCTTAAATGCTAAAATTGTGATTTTGGAAAATTCCTCACCACATTCATATTCCCTTTCTTATTTGCAAGAAAACTAAAAACACCTTTAGTTGGGGGGAAGGGATATTCATATTTCATGTCACGTGTTGCATGTCACATTTCATTTCATCCTAACCAACATATTTTCCAAATCAACTATTATTGCATTTTGATTCCAAAAGTTTACATTTTTTGCAATGATCAATTGACGAACACATTAAATGGTTGACAACAACTATGGAATTTCTAAATGCCTTGAAAGTAGTTTGATGCAACAAAATAAAATAAGTATTGTTACACAATAACCAATACTCAAAAATTTTGGTTGTCATACAAGAACCAACCATAAAAAATATGTTGCAATCAAATGATTTCAAAGTATACTTTGTAAAAAAAAAGAATAAAGTTATCAAATGATATGATAATGAAAAGTTATAAGAGAATCAATATAGAGACAATGCTCATATAGAAGCAAAAAAATTCAAGAAGATCAACTTATGATTAAGTGAATCAATGCAATAGTTACATGACGACATGAAACAACTTCAGTTGGGGGATATTTTGGGCCTCAAAAATGTCATCCACTTTCACCTTAATCTAGATCATTTTACCCTTATTATGTAACTCTATAACTGCATAACCCTACATTAAGTAACCATTATCATGATCATATGGGTTAGCATTATATTTTCCAAAGTCATTTATTTTAAGTATTTTAAGTGAATTTGCGATTAAATATTATAAACTTAACATGCTTTCATATATACATGAAAGTGGTATAAGTTTTGTGATATTGTAGGCCTACTTGGAGCTTCTATAAGGGCCCAACTTGACCTCTTAACTACAAATTCGATTTTCAAGTTCCAACTCATGAAGATTTGTGGAGTAATTATAGAAGATGAGGATCATTATCTATGCATATTCAAAGAAGAAGAATCATGGATGAGAGGATTTTGAGAGGATATGTATCACACATTTTTTAGTCTATGTATTCTATTCTTCCAATCAATAAAATAGTTCAGTCGAAGATTCTCTAGCATATTGTTACTTTGAATATGTGATGGTATTTTGGTGTGCTTATTGAGGAATGGAGGACCCCGATCAACCATTGTTGACACATCTTTGTACATTGGTAGCATAGTATAGTTTTGTTATTTTATTTATTTTCATGCAAGTGTGATTTCCTTTCATCAAGTGTGCTTTCAATTATACAGGTGTGAGTGTATTTCCTTTCAATAAGAGTGCTTTCAATTCTTTAAGTGTGGTGTGATTTTCATTTATGCAAGTGTGATTTTATTTTCTTTATGTTTGGTTTGGATTGGATTATATTAGATTGATTTAATTTATCAGTTTTATGCATTTAGAGTAATCTAATCTGAAAGATAACCACCTAGTTCTTAATAGTATAGGTATACCTCGTCAATTTACGGAACCCAAAGGTTGACAAATTAAATGAAAAGGATTTAACTAACCATTAAATCATCCAATAATGGCTCAAGGAATGCTTCCTTCATTTTACATTAAGCTAGGGGAAAAACCATTACTATCAATGTTGAAGTTGTTTATGCTCCCATAGACTATAATATTGTTTTAGGATGTAGTTGGTTCTATACCATGTCTATTATCATGTCTTTAGTGTTTCATGTGCTTCACGTTCCCCATGAAGGAAATATTTTCACAATCAATTAGTTATATTATTGCATACCATCGACCCACTTTACCACTATCACAAATTCTATGTTATTCATTAGAGGTAACCATATGGCTTATGAGAGTATTGGTGTGGGAATATTTAAAATCCCATCATTTTTCAATGCCTTTCCATTACCTCGACCTAATTCTCCTTCCTATTTTTTTTCTTCTATGTATATGATCTCTTATGTCACCAATGGACCCCATCTATCTCCTAACCCTTGGGTGGTTCCTTCTCCTTTTGACGTAGATCAATATGGTGAGAATGTCCCACCATTAATGGAAAATATTTCCTCCAAAACAATCTTGCATGTACCTCCTAGCATTTGTCAAAAACTCCATCCCAATTATGGAATACAACCAATATTCTATGCTTGCATGGGTTGTCACTCCAGCTATTCCACTTAACTCCATTGACGATGAGTTTCCTTCCCAACAAGTCATCTTGGAGGTCATGGTTCCTATCAATAACCATAGGGAGATTATGCTTCTTGCTACCTCTATTCTCCTTGATTTGGAAAAGGTATAAACTGGAAAAGAAATTCTTGAATTGGTTGTAGGGAAATTTTCTCAAGCATCCTTAGAAGTAACACCCTTGGATCGATTCAAGTATTGGTTTTCTAATATTGAACTTTCAAATGAATTTTAAACCTTAAATCCTCATTTTCATGAGTCCTTATGTCTTGATATTCCTTGTCAAGGATTTTCACTAGCTCATGCGATCACACACTTTGTATGTCCTCAGATCATTCCTGATAATGATGTGGTTCTAGGTTTTCCTTAGCATCATCAGCCTTTAGGAATCAGGTTGTTCAATTTTCTATGACATGGCCCCATCATGGCATGCCACATGGTACCCACAATAGCCCATGACTTCATGTACCAAAATTCTTAGCATGTGCTTGCCAATGGGCATAACTTGACGTGACCTATTAGAATATGTTGTACCATGTACATATTGTACATAGGAGTGTGTGTGATGTTTTTATCTCTTTTTGGATTTTGGGTGTTGATTGTTTCCATGTGTAACTAATTTACATGCATATTGATTGGAATATTTCAAGACCCTCTCTAATTTCCGTAGGCTTTGCAAAATAATGTTAACTATAACATGTAGAACATAGCTTCGGTCGCTTGGTTCCTATTTTTTTCCCATCGATGAGATTATGAGTTTAGGTGGAATTGATCATTTCCCGATCACCAATAACATAGTAAAGTATAGTGCATCATTGAGCTTTTCACTGAGGCCATTAACCCTAGGATCTACCACTTGATTTTCCAACTTGACTCACAAATTGTAGTGTCACAGCTGAACCATGTTTACTCTATGAGGAATACTATGTTACTTCATTACTATTTGAGGGTACATCTCTTAGAATGATATTTTGAATATAATATTTATTCTCATGTTCTTAGAGACTATAATACACTTGTTTATTCTTTGGCTAACTACGTTTCAAATTGGAATTTGTCACATTAATAATTAAATTCATGCACATGAAAATGAACTCATAGAACACATCATTTGAAAACACTATAGAAGTCATCATATATAATATATATATATATATATATATATATATATATATATATATATAATAATATATCTTTACATAATCAAAACATGGGTACATATATCAAAATAGAGCATTTGAGGTCTAGGCTATCAAGCCAATAAGTATGATAAACAAAAAAAGTCATCATAGTAAGTACTATTCCAAGAATCTAATCATGCTCGTTCTCATGGTAAAACAACACAATATGTATAATCTATCATAGGAGGCCTCAGTGATGATAAAATAGCACCTCATATAGTGTGCCTCTCGAAGTATAGCAAAAGGTCATACAAAAGCATCGGTTGATGTTATGAAACCAGCTCACAAAAGGATAGAAAAGATAGATCAACACCTTAGAATTCAGCCTCTTCGAGGTGGAAACCTCCTTTACATTACAAAAATGAATAATTCTTGGATGATACAAATGAAAATACCTCCTTTCTATATATAAGAGTCTAAGGGGTCATAATATAATCAGAGCCGACATAGCAATAATAATGTAAGGGCACAATAATAACAATAATGGGCTTCTATGGGGCACAATAATAACAATATGGGGACTACATGGGCACAATAATATAATAAGGAGGTTGTACTAATAACAATAAGGGGT
>APFE031450903.1:31230-51136 GCA_000404065.3 Pinus taeda
TTCAAAAAGTGTTGTCCTCAACGCTTGAGTAGTTCTTGATGCTTCTGTATAAAATTCTTGTCCTCCCATGTGGAATATTCAGCAGGTAAGTTCTTCCACTTGATGAGATACCCTGAAATTGATTGATTTTGTATTTGTAGTGTTCTTGTTTCTGGGACTACTCCAGTCTCCAATATGATTTTTCCTTCCTCGTCAAGTTCTGGAAATATTGTTTGAGCTAGGATCTTCTGCAACTTTTGAATGAGTGGCCACACTTCTTCGCCATTCTTCCATTCATCCCTTGATTTGTTTATCCAATCTGTTTGGATAATAGAAAGAGCACAAAAAAATGCTTCCACATCCTCATCCTTTCTTGAGAGTCCATCTACAACAACATTTTTCTTCCCTTTTTTGTAGATGATTTCAAAGTCATAACCCAACATATTTGTGACCCATTTTTTTTGTTCTTCTAAAGATACTATTTGTTCTTAAAATTATTTAAGACTATCATGATCCATTTTTAACTTGAAGTGTCTTCCCATTAGGTAAGGTTACCATTTCTTAAGTGCATGTAGTATTGCCTACTTGAGATAGCTTGCTTGAGATGTAGCCATAAAAATACCCAATTGCCTACATCAAAACTTGTTTCACTGCAATGTTGATCTACCCGTTGTTTCATTCAATTTTGCACCAAAGCGGCATTATCCTTTAAAGGTTGGAGAACTTGTTTTTGATGCTCAATGTGATCTTTCAGTGATTGAATATTTTTCTTCTTGATATGTCCTTCTATCTTGAGAGTTTGAGGAGTCATAATTTCTTCCAATGCATTACAATATATGGTTGGATTCATTTCTTGATGCTCGATTTGATCTTTCACTTTTTGGACATTTTTCTTCTTGATATGTACTTCTATCTTGATAGTTTCAAGAGTGGTAATTTCGTCCAATGCATTACAAGATATCCTCGGATTCATTTCTTCTTTCTTTGGGGTTGGTTCATGGTGTATATCCTCTTCTTTTGATGTTTCTTGATTCTTTTCTTCCTCCTCTTCATAATCTATGTAAAATAATTTCTTCTTAGCACACTTATGACCTTTAGTGTATTTGTTATCACAATTGTAACAAAGCCCTTTTTCTCTTTTTTCTTCCAATTGTTGTCGTGTAAACCTTGTGGGTTGTGGAAGGCTAGGAGAAAAAACACAGCCATAATTATAGTCATGATTGGTGGGATTCCTTGTTTCCATAATTTCGCTTTCAATTTTTCTTGCCAACCTGAATGCCTTGTCCAATGAATCAAGTTCCAAAAGATGAACCTCATGTTGAATGTTATCCTTTAAATTCCCTACGAAGGCATAAATCCTTTGCTTATCGGAAATATAATTTACCCTTCTATTCAATTTTTGAAATTCCTCAATGTGCTCTGCCATTGAACTCTTTTGTTTGAGTTTTATCAATTGGCTAAAGAAGGTGTTATTCTTTGTATCCTCATAATGTGCTATCATTTATCACATGAAAATTGACCAAGTGACAAGTGCTTTACGAGAACAAAGTCTTTTATACCATAAAAATTGATTTGGTTCTAAATATAAAGATGCAATATGTACCTTTTGTAACATTTGAACCTCATGTAGATCAAAATATTGCTCCATCTATAGTATCCAATTTACCAGATCCTTGCCATCAAACTTCCTCATATCCCCTTTTCTTGATTTTAGGAGCTTGATCTTTAAATGACTTTAACTCGGTAAATTCCTATCTCTAAGTTCTAAAATTGCATCCTGCAGTAGCCCTTTGATTCCTCTTTCTAACCCCACAAGTCTGATCAAGATTGGTGTTGGAAATAATACTGGGGCGGGGGGGTGAATCAATATTAGCAAGTCAATTATTTTTCATTTCCATAATCAAATTCATATATTCTACTTCAATTAGTGAAACTTGCATGTATACGCAACTGTGTTTGAGGAAACTAGTGTATATCCTGAAGACTTAAGATTCAGTTAATTCTTCATATGTTGATCTTTAATCATTGCATCAGAACCATATAAATAGTAACCAGATGCAGTAAAATAGAACAGACAATCACACACAAGAACACAAGATATAATGTGGAAATCCAATGTGGGTGAAAACCACCTGCTGTAATCGTCTCTATCTTATTTTTAAATTAGAAACTTATTTTTACAATTTTTGTACTGGTGTAGTCTTATACCAGTATACAGGCTTCTACCTGTAGAAGGCTACAACTTTCTCTTGTTCTCCAGCTTCTCCTAGAATGGTGCTACAACCCCCTAGCTCTTGTACTAGTTTAAATGTTTACTAGTACGTAGGTACCAGCCTACAGAAGGCTCCAACCTTCTCTTTTCTTCCAGGGACCATGTTTCATAAATTTTTAGACAGGATCCATCAATAACATCATTCAAACATATGCATCAACCAATCTCCTTTTTCACCATCCAAACTAAATCAACCAATCACTTTGACAAATCTTCAGCACGCTGTTACTAGAATATAGTAACCAAAACACAGTAACCAGAACCCAAGCTAGAACCCAAAATAGTGAAACAACAAGCATAAGTGGCTAAAATATGTTTTGTGAGTTATATGATACTTCCTTTTGTCGAACCTTCATATAGATCTACAAATCAAATTTAAGATGTATATGCTATTTTGATATGCCGAACCAGCGTGTATACACATCTTTTCTAAAGTGAACCTGCATATAGATCTATAAATGATGATTTAAACTCTACAAAAATTTCAAACTTTAGTTATCCCCAGATCATCATATTTACAGACTACAACATGCACCACTTATACAAATAAATGATCAAAACCACATAAATATACTTCACTTCAAGCCTTAAGATCTTGACCCATCATTAGATCTTATCCTGCTTCAAGCGCTAAGGTTCATCCTTGGTTCAGATCCAGCTATGCACCACAACCCAACCTATATATTAGCTCTTTCTCTTCATCAGATATTCAATTCATGAGTGCCCTTGCCTAAGGATCTCCTCCTCCTTTTATAGTTTTAGGCCTTAATACCATGGACCAGAACCACTTAGAACCAATACCTTGGACCAAATACCTGGTGTCAACACTTTGGACAAGATACCTTAGTCCAATACCATGGATCAAAATACCATGGACCAAGTACCAGGGAACAAAACTAAGTTTTCAAACATGTACGTGCCTTTCCTTCTGTGAAAGTTCATGTGTATGCCATACGCGCCTTTTGGTCTGCGAACCTACGTGTACACGCAGCTTGGTCAAAGGGGAACCTGCGTATACCACTATTTCTTCATTCTGTGAGTCTGGACTGTGATCTTTCATTTGAGTGAGTTGCCATCAAGGACAACACCTGTGTCATAGTGCTAGATTTGTGTCATAATGCCAACAATCTCCCCCTCTAGACCTGATGGCAACCCCAAGTCACTCTCCCCCTTTGTCATAAAGGGAAAAGGGTTATGCTCCCCCTGAGTACATGATGAATTCTCTGAGATGCTGAAGTGTGCTGATTGAGCTCCATGATACCATGCTCCCCCTGAATATAAGAAAGGTCTACAAAAAGATGTTCTAGGAGAACAACATGACTCTATACATACATCATAAATGACCTTCCTATCACCAATGACTCATACATACATCCATCTCCCAACCAAGTGGGGATATACCAAGTGTTTTTACATGTCAAAACAAGAACATTACATCATCCTTCCCATGTATAATGGGGAAACAAAATAGGTCGTTTCATGACCTTGACACTAAAAGATATATATGGCATAGAGAGAAAATGTCTGAAACAAGACCATGAGAGTTGTCAGCAACTATCATCAACAACATCTATCAATCATCATCTAGAACAACAACCATGATCTCCCCTTGAACATGTTCCACCTGAATAAAAAACAACTGTGAATTTTGTACCAAGATCTTCTAAGATAATGCCAACAATACATTATTAGACGTATATGCTCCCCCTATGCCAGATGATCACTGTCATATCCATATAAAACTCCTTTCATCCTAAGTTTGGCCCACTGTTTATCTTAAAACCAACATATACGCGACTGCATCCACAACAACTAGAATATGTATGTGGATACGCTTCCTGGAATTCATGTATAACCACTTTTATTTGAAACAGATAAGTTTTAACAGCAAAATGATGCATCAAGTACTCCAGATTCTGTTTGAGATATTCAAATGTCTCTCTAGGTAGTGGTTTGGTGAATATATCATTAACTTGTTCTTCGGAGGGAATATACTCCAATTTGACCTTTTGTTCAAGCACTTGTCCACGTAGAAAATGATATTTGATGGGTATGTGCTTGGTCTTGGAATGCATACTTGATTCTTTGAAATATTGATTAGACTTGTATTATCACATAGAAACGAGATGGGTGGAGTACATGTGATCTGAATGTATTGCATTGTTTGCATCATCGAAAGGAGTTGTGTGCAGCAAGATGCAGTAGCCACATATTCTGCTTTAATAGTAGATAATGCAATTGAACTTTGCCTCTTGTTGAGCCAAGACACTAATCTGGAACCCATATAGAATGCACCACCACTTGTGATTTTTTTGTCATCAATGCTTCCTGCCCAATCTGCATCTGTATATGCATGAAGTGTAAGATCTGTATCTCTAGGATACCATAAACCAAAATTTTGTGTACCTTGAAGATATCTGAAAATCGTTTTGACTGCCTGAAGGTGTGATTCCTTTGGATTTGCTTGGAATCTTCCAACTATTCCTACTGCATACATGATGTCTGGTCAGGTACCTATTAGATAAAGCAGACTGCCAATCATGGATCTGTAAGTTGGTTGATGTACTGCTGTTGATTCATCATTTGAGCTGAGACTGCATCCTATTACCATTGGGGTACATACTGGTTTAGAATCTTCCATGCCATACTTTTTCAAGATCTGTTTGAGATATTTGGTTTGTGATAGAAAAATACCATCTTTATGTTGTTGAACTTATAGACCAATAAAATATGTAATCTCACCAAGAAAGGACATTTCAAATTCTTACTGCATTACCGAAGCAAAATTCTAACTCATGGCTTCTTCATTGCTACCAAAAATGATATCATCAACATACACAACAAGTATTAGAAATTTATTATTGTCAATATTTGTATATAGATTTCTATCAACTTCCCCTTTTGGAAAACCTTGTTGATGGAGATATTTGTCAAGATGGTAATACCAGCCCTTAGAGCTTGTTTTAGACCATAGAGAGCTTTTATGAGTCTGCATACAAGTTTTGCATCATTTCCAAGAATGAACCTGTCTAGTTGCTCAATATAGACTTCTTCTTGTAAGTCTCCATTAAGAAAGGTAGATTTTACATCCATTTAGTATACTTCGAATTTCGGAAAGCTAGAAAGAGAAAGGAACATTCTTATAGCTTCAAGTCTAGCAATAGGTGAAAAATTTTCTTCAAAATCTATACCTTCTTGTTGAGCATATCCTTTACAAACAAGTCTGGCCTTATTTCTAATAACTTCTCCATTTCATTCAGCTTTTTTTTGAATATCCATTTAGTTCCTATGATATTCTTATCATGAAGTCTAGGAACTAATTCCCACGTATTATTCTTTTCAATTTGCTCAAGTCCTTCGTTCATGACTTTGACCCAACATTCACCATTACATGCTTCATTTACATTTTGAGGTTCGCTGGAGGATAGTAATGTTAGATAGCTTGAAGCTTCTAAAATAGTTGTTCTTGTCTACACACCTGCCTCTTTTTGTCCCAAAATTTGAGTCTCTGGATGATTTTTCTGAACATACTTGGACAGAGTCTTTTCTTCTACTGTTATCTCTTCTTTTGGTGCTTCATTGGTTTCTTCTTTAGAATTAGTCTAATTTGATGTGGAAGGATAATCGTCATCTTCTTCTTTCTCTTTGGTTTTTATTTGCCTTGGATTTTTGCATGTTTCATCAACCACGACATTAATACTTTCAATAATTTTTCCAGGTATTTCATTATAACATTTATATCCTGTACTCTGGGAAGAGTAACCAAGGAGAATACCTTCATCTGCTCTGGGTTCAAACTTACCAAGTTTTTCATCAGTCATTTTGATGTAACATTTTCTTCCAAAAACTTTGAAGTATTTTACAGTAGGAGTCTTACCATACCAAAGTTCATGAGGAGTTTGAGTGCTTTTTACCCAAACGTTTATTTTGTTGAGAATAGTGAGGGAAATGAATGCAGCATCCCCCCAGAAGGTTGTAGGAGTTCCAGACTCATCTAGCATAGCATAAGCCATTTGATGAACAGTTCTGTTCATCCTTTCTACCACTCCAATTTTCTGAGGAGTCCTTGCTCTGGAGAATTCCCTTTTTATTCCATGTTCTTCACAAAAATCAAAGAATTAATCCAAGGTAAATTCCCCTCCTCGATCAGATATGAGGCATTTGATTTTACGATCTGATTCATTCTCAACCAAAGCTTTGAAGGATTTGAATTTTTCAAATGCTTCATATTTATGCTTTAGAAGTCCTCTCCAGCACATTCTGGAAAAATCATCAACGAACGATATAAAGTATTCTTCTCCACATGGTGACTTTTTCCTTGATGGACCACATAAATCTGTATGAACAATTTCAAGAGGCTTACTAGCTGATCCTTCCTTTTTAGGGAAATGCGACCTGGTTTTCCTACCAATTTGAAATGATTTTCATATTGTATCTTCTGGAATGCTGATATCAGGAAGATCACGAACAACCTGGAATTTGCATGCTTTCCTTATTTGAGAGAAGCTTAGATGCCCCAATCTTCTATGCCATAGCAAGTGTTCATCATTTTTTCTTAGATAACACTGTTGTTGTCCTCCCTTGAGTATGTATAAGCTATTTGGAGTTCTTATACCTTTGATCATGGTTTCACCTGTATCAAGCTCACAAACAACACATCCATTTGATCGAAATACTACTTCATTTCCTTGATCACACATTTGACTGACACTCAACAGGTTATGCTTTAGACCATCAACATACATAACATTTCCAGCTTTAACCTTTCCTTTTAAGAGAACAGAGCCTTTACCTTTTATGATAGTAGGAGTGTCATTTCCAAATGAGACATTATTTTCCTTTTCTACGGCATTATATGACTGAAGTTTTTATTTGTCATTTGTCATGTGTTTTGAGCATCCACTTTCAATATACCATTGATTTTCTTGTCCTTCTACATGCAAGGCTATACCACATCTTTCTAGTTGCGACTCTTTCTTTTTCCATATTTTTGGACCTAATGAAGTTTGCTCCTTCTGATATGTTTGCCGAAATTTACTCCCACATTCAGATTCTTCATCACCAAAGTTGTTGCAGATAGAGCATTCTATTTCATTTTCAAGAAGAGGAAAGTTATTGTAAGTCCGTTTCATGATCCCTGTCACATTCCTTTGTTTTCGTGCTTCTCTAGTCATGATGGTCTTGTAAGCAACACATTGAGCAGCTTTGTGTCCAAAGTTATGACATGAAAAATATTGGCCATTAAAGAAGTTGTTGTGATTATCGAATCTATTGACTTGGTGATTGTAGTTTCTATTGATATTCATTCTTGAAACAGATTGAGTATGATTTACCTAAAGTTTGTTGCAGCTTCTGTCCATCCTTGAAGTAAATTGAGCCTGATTTACCTAGTGATCTTCTTTATGCCTTTACTGACGATTGTCAAACTGTTCACTACACTTTTCTGCGTGAAGATAGCTTTTAGTGGAGGTTGACGACTTCTGTGATTGAGATTCTCCTTCAGTATATCCAAGACCTATCTTTATCAGAGGAGAATGCTACACTTTGATAATATCATTTAATGTTATCCTTTAGCAAACCTAATATTGAGAGCTTTTGTTTTCTCAATATCCTTTCTTAGACCAATTTCATATTCCAATTTTTCATTGTGTTTTTCTCATTTTAGCAAGTTGGAATGTCAAAGTATCTATAATCATATTCTTTCCTTCTAAACAAATTTTGAGTTTATAGATTTCTTCGTAAATATCATCTTCATCTAAAGCATCCAAGAAACTATCATATTCAAAAGCCATCAAAAGTCTATAGTCATTACTATTTTCATCTTCATCACTATTAGATAGACCATGGCTATCTTCATGCGTAGTAGCTTTTCTTACTTACACTTTGTTTTCTATTCCATTTTTTTGATTCTTTACCTTTATCAAGCTTATCTTTATGAGGACATTTGGCAGCATAATGGCTGACTCTTCCACAAGTAAAACATTTGAAAGGTAGTTTACCTCTGAATCTTCCGAAACCCCGTTGAAGGTTTTTGACAAAGTTTCCTTCTGAAATATGTCCTAATTTATTGAGTTCTTCTCTTCTTGAAGCTTTAAGTGTAGCTTCTCTCATATCTGATGGACCTCCTTTTCTCATTTCGAAAGTAGTTAAGATTCCATGCAACTGTGTCATAGTAATAGTCTGAAGATCCTACTTTTCTTCTATGGTAGATGCTTTTGATTCAAACTTAGTAGACAAGGATCTTAAAACCATTTCAACTAAAGTGACTTCTTTTATCTCTTCACCCAAATTCTTCATGAAATTAACAATCTCATCTATATGTAAGAAGTAACTAGCTATACTTTCATCACTATGCATTTTGAGAGTTTCATATTGAATTCTAAGAGTTTGCAGTTTTTCACATTTTATCTGAGTGTCTCCTTCATATCTTAGAACGATCTTGTCCCATATTTCTTTGGCGGATTTGAGTTGCATAACTTTGACAAATTCTGATTGTGACAAACTCATCAATAATGTATTGATGGCCTTGGCATTGGTTTCATATTGCTTTTTACCTACTACATCTGTAGGAATTGTTGATGGAAATGTATATCCTCCTTCCACAATTTCCCAGACATCTGTTCCAAGAGATTGAAGATAGGTTGTGGTTCTTACCTTCCAATAAATGAAGTTTCTCTCACCAAATATGGGTGGTCTAATGGATCCCTCTTTTTCGTGGTTACTCATGATGGTGGATCTTCCTTCAAGCAATCAATCTTCTTCTGAAGGACCTACTCTGATACCAATTGTTGGAAATAATACTGAGAGGGCGGGGGTGAATTAGTATTAGAAAGTTAATTATTTTTCATTTCCATAATTAGATTCATATATGCTACTTCAGTTAATGAAACTTGTGTGTATACGCAACTGTGTTTAAGGCAACTAGTGTATATCCTGCAGACTTAAGATTCAGTTAATTCTTCATATGTTGATCTTTAATAAGTGCACCAAAACCATATAAACAATAACTAGGTGCAGTAAAATAGAATAGACAATCAAACACAAGAACACAAGATATAAGGTGGAAACCTAATGTGGGTGAAAACCGCCTTCTGCAGTCGTCTCTATCTTCTTTTTAAATTAGAAATTTCTTTTTACAATTTTTGTACTGGTGCAGTCTTACATTATTACGCAGGCTTCTACCTGCAGAAGGCTACAACCTTCTCTCGTTCTCCAGCTTCTCCTAGAAGGGAGATACAACCCCCTAGCTCTTTTACTCACTGAAATGTTTACTAGTACGTAGGTGCTAGCCGGCAGAAGGCTCCAACCTTCTCTTTTCTTCCAGGGACAATGTTTCATAAATTTTTAGACTGCATCCATCAAAAGCATCATTCAATCATTTGCATTAACCAATCTCCTTTTGCACCAAGTAAACGGAACCAACTAATCACTTTGAAAAATCTTCAGAATGTTGTAAGTAGAACCCAAGCTAGAATCCTTAACACTGCAAAAACAAACAGAAACAACTAAAATATACTTTGTGAGTTATACGCTACTTCCTTTTGTTGAACTTGCATGTATACACACTTTTCTCAAGGCGAACATGTGTACAGATTTGCAAATCAAATTTAAGATGTATACGCTATTTTGATATGTCGAACCAGCGTGTACACACGTCTTTTCTAAAGTGAACGTGCGTATAGATCAATAAATGATGATTTAAACTCTACAACAATTTCAGACTTCAGTTATACCCAGATCATCATATTTACAGACTACAACATGCACCATTTATATAGATAAATGATCAAAACCACATAACAATTCTTCACTTCAAGCCTTAAGATCTTAACCCATCATTAGATCTTATCCTTGATCAAGCGCTAAGGTTCATCCTTGGTTCAGATCTAGCTATGCACCACAACCCAATAGCCTGTATATTAGCTCTTGCTCTTCATCAAATATTCAATTCATGAGAGCCCTTGCGTAAGGATCTCCTCCTCCTTTTATAGTCTTAGGCGTTACTCAATACCACGCTCCAAACCCCCTTAGAAACAATATCTTGGACCAAATACCTAGGGTCAACACTTCGGACAAGATACCCTAGACCAATACCATGGATCAAAATACAATGGACCAAATAGCATGGACCAAAACTAAGTTTCCAACATGTACGTGCCTTTCCTTCCATGAAAGTGCGTGTGTACACCATACGTGCCTTTTGGTCTATGAACCCATGTGTACACACGGCTTAGTCAGTGGGGAACCTGCGTATACCTATATTTCTTCATTCTGTGAGTCTAAACTATGATCTGCCATCTGAGTGAGTTTCCATCAAGGACAACACGTGTGTCATAGTGCCAGATTTGTGTCATAATGCCAAAAATTGGATTCTCCAAGAAAGAGGTATGCCAAATATCCCACGGTGACCTGATTATAGACTAGTTCAGTAGAGCGAACTTGTACAAAGTTTCACGTGACACTATTTTGACCTTAGTACCTAAAACCGATAGACAAAAAGCTACAGGCCATCCTCTTTTTGACAATTCTTATGAAAGTTCAATCTGATGCTCAAAACAAAAGTTATGACGATTTTCCCTGGGTCACCTATTTTCAATGTATTTCGATAGTCTGCAAAAACCCTAACTTCCTCAGATCACAATGCTGAAAATATGAGATAAAAGCTCTTAAAATTGGACCCGAAGTTTAGAATGATTTTGGCTCAAACGGGTTTTTTGTTTAGCTTCTGAAACGTCACAGAAAAAAAAGTAATAGGAAAAATCCCACGATGACCTGTTTGGAGCAGCGAAACCCTAGAATCAAAAGCTCTGATACCAAATGTTATAAAACCAACTCACAAAAAGATAGAAAAGATAAAGAAATGCCTTAGAATTCAGCCTCTTCAAGGGGGAAACCTCCTTTACATTACACAAATTAATAATTCTTGGATGATACAAATGATAAGACCTCCCTTCTGTATATAGGAGTCTAAGGGGTCATAATATAATCAAAGCCGACATAACAATAATAATGTAAGGGCTTCTATAACAATAGTGGGATTCTATGGGGCACAATAATAATAATATGGGGACTACATGGGCACAATAATATAATAAGGGGGTTGTACTAATAACAATAAGGGGTTACACTAGTAGTATGGGGACCTAATAGTTGAACACCAAGTTTCAATCCTTGTACATTGCAGGTGAACTCCAACAACTCATTATACTCCCCTGCCTCTTCCTCCTCTTCAAATTATTCACAAACCACACATGCAACTACTCCTCTGTGGTGAAGTGGTGAACTGGTGACTAGATTGGGGATAGGATTGGTACCCTTTCTGCATATCACACATTGGTAATCTTAGTGATCATGTACTCATAAAGATCCCCCAAAAATATAAAAACCTCCAAAAAATACAAAAAAATTGTAAAAATCCAAAAACGTTTCTCACCAAGTGCACTCTACTATGTGCTAGGAGGCAAAACTAGGTCTAGATCCTATCTAATTTCGGCACCCTCATGCATATTCATATATATATATATATATATATGTATATATATAAATTATTATATATATATATATATATATATTATATATAATATATATATATATATAATGGTACTTATTATCCATTTCAAGTATGTCAATTCAAACCATCACTTTAAAGGTGTGCCTTCTTGTTTTACCAACAAATTTCTCCATCATCCCATACAAGGCTCCTGAAGATCCGACTCACCATTATAGTCAACTTGGGGCCTCATGCCAAGAACCCACTCTAGGAAGAAATATATTATGATGCTACCATAACTGAATTGTTTCATTCAACTTATCTTGCATTGGGTTAGTTTCTCTTTAAAGTTTACTAGTATATCATTGCACGAATTGAAGAGTGTAGGATCCAAGCATCTTATTGCTAAGCCCATCTAAGCCTTGGTAGCTAACTATAGTGTAGTTGACCCAAAAACATTGATGAT
This sequence comes from Pinus taeda, assembly GCA_000404065.3. Classification (NCBI taxonomy): domain Eukaryota; kingdom Viridiplantae; phylum Streptophyta; class Pinopsida; order Pinales; family Pinaceae; genus Pinus; species Pinus taeda. The sequence continues at coordinate 43,438 of APFE031450903.1, forward strand.
GGTGATGAGAATGGTTTTTAGGGTCAAATTTTTGTCTCAAATGTTAACTTCACCACCCACTTTTCGTGCACCTGGTCCACAATATTTGGCCACGTGGTCATTCAAACTACCTTTTTCAATGCTCCTTAGCCCATTCACAACATTTGGGGCACCACACATAGAAAATATTGTCAAGATGTAAATTTATTCTACCTCTAACCATAGAATTTCTTACCACACAATAAAATGCTCATTTTTTTTTATCCCACCAATCCACTAGTTACAACAACAAGCATACTTGGCTCATTAATGAGTGCGAGTATTGAGACAAGAATGCTACAACTCTTGGGGCTACCAACTTCACTTCATGAATTCGAGGTTCATATAAGCTTGGAGGTGATAGTGTTGTATAGACAGTCTATGCAATGGTCTACTCTTGCCACTTTTGAACTGGGGCGGTAGACCACTAGGGTTTTTCAAACCAATATTCTATGGACTAAAAGGAGTTTGACTACCAAATTGAGAAGGGAAAATTATCCTTAATGAAAGAAAAGGAATGTTGCCTACTTTAAGGAATGAAACAATGATTTAGAAGATGCTATAAAGTGACATGAAATCATCTAGCTACACATTGATACATTTTTCTTGCAAAATAAACCTACCTTAACCCTGTTTATAACATGTGATGATCTAGACTAACTGAGCATGGAATTTGATCTAAGAAGTATTATGACTGCTACATGCATGTGATAATTTAGAAATTGTAGAAAAAGCCATTTTTTGATGTTTTAATTAATGCAAATGCTATTTTTCACTTATTCTTTTGCAAGGGAGACAGGTATGGAGGGAAAGGTATGGACTATTCTCAAGGGTATGGAAGCCAAGTGGAGACCTAAGCTAAGCTCATATGACACTTTTTGCTAATTTTAGGCTTAAAATAGGCTACTACAGGGTTTCTTGTTGTACTACTACAGGATGTCCTCGTTCTACTACAAAATGACCTGTTTTACAGCAGGAAATAGGCCAAAAGCTTAGGAGATGGTAGGAAAAGTAAAATGAAGTGTAGGAAATGTATCTGATGGAGAAATGAGGCATGGAGGAGGTGAACACTATCCAAGGCTCAGTTAGATGCTTCAAGATGGTTGGACTTTCTCAATGGAAATGGAATTTCTTCTTACAAAACAATAACTCAGATTTAGGGTTTAGTGGACTTTGGCATCATGGGTGGATGGGGCTTGGATGAGGAAAATGAGATGAGGTCTCCCTGTAAATTAGAACCTTATGCAACAACATACACGCTTGTCTTCATTAACGCATAAATTCATCTATACATGGAAAATATTTATTAAATGTAAGAAAATAGAGTTATTATTATCTAGTTGCTAAGTTCATGAATGGAAGTATTGCTACACCCTAGCAAGACTCAAGAGATAAAATGACAATTGCAAATAATCCTAACAACTAGAAGACAATGACCTATTCATCAAGAAATGCTAGATCATGTAGTAAAACAAGAAGTCTATTTGTGGGTTGCGTGAATGGAACCCTCAAGTCATGATCCCATAAGGGAGATGAGGTGAAATCCACTATCACAAGCCTTTTTGGAGTGTCCACTGTTACTAAGATACCACTGATCTAAATATCCACAAATGGAAGAAAACTAATTAATCATCCGTTAATTTTATATTAACGAAACCAAAATCACTCTAGCAACTAACTATGAATGTAATCTAAACATACGTGTACAGCAAGAGGAACCTCTACTGCTAGGTTTGGGCCCTAACCCAAGAGATTCAACCCTCTTAATCAACTCAGTGTTGGATCAAGGGAATGCTTCTTATTTTCATTAAAATATCAAAAATATATAAGAGTCATCAATCACTATGTCTTAGCATACAAATGCCTCTTGGCTACAATAAAAAAAGGTCTGAATCCTAATGAGGCTCTAGGCCTTCTTATTTATACAACTGAAGCTACCAACAACTTCCTTAAGTTTATGGAGGCTTGGCTCCCAACTTGAGATCAACTAGTCTTCAACTATCATTGGCTTGGCTCGCAATGACCTCAATGGCTCGGTTTCTTGTAACTCTGAGTTGATGAGATCTGGTGAAGGAATTTCCGAGTGAGTGAGGAGTTAAGGAGGTAGATCCAATCTCCTAAAATCACTCTTGTTTGTCTACTTCGAGTTCTTGCACTTTAATTAGCCAAACTTTTCTCCAAAATCTACAATTAGTGCACATTATACCAGAAGACATGACATCTCATCTTTATCCTTCTCACTAAGAAAAATATAACAAAACATGTAAGGAAATGTGATAAAAGTTGATTTTAATAAGTTAGAGAGTGGCATTAAGGTCCATATAATTTACCCATTTATGAGCCTCACCATCACCCCCTACTGAAAGTGTTTCTCATCTTTTGAGAAACTCAATATATGTCCATGTCTTTCATTTCTTTGGTGGCCTCATTGACATCCCAGGCTTCTCTTGTTGTATCCTCCTCTTGTGGATAAAATCATGTATGCTTCTATATTTCCTCCCACTAATTTCTTTCTTCTTCTTCCTTACTCCTTTCTAAGATACCCAAGAGCAATGGTGGACTGAGTTTCATGCCAATCCAGTTAACCTTGAGTCTCTGCAGTGCCTTTTTATACAGTGGGGTCCTTTATAGTGCATCCATTATTCTTTTAGGGGAATGATACTCCTTGATATTTAGGCTATAGGGTAAAGTGTTCCATCTCCTTTGGCATTATTGTTGGATTTCATCCCCTAACAATATCAATGTGTCTTCTAATTTAGTGATTGATTTTTCTTATGTAGCTAGGTATCTAAGTGTAAGTTAGGGATTAGTGGAAATGAGGTTGTGGGTGCTAATGACAGCCATAGAATTTCTTTGTTCTTCTTTGATGCAAAGGGGCTCTGTTTCTTCTCTTTCCAATACCATTTTTACTTCCTTAGCCCTAGCCTCCTCATTACTCATCCATGATGCCAAGGCGATCAGTTTTAATTCACCTAGCTTTGGGTTGGGATCCCACACATTCAAGTCCGTTAAGGCCAAGTTATGTAAGTAGAATTCAGATATCTTGGCCTTGTCCTCTAGGGTGTTTTGGTCACATAGGTCAATAAAATGCCTATAGTCTTGGAAAAGCATAGTCCCTTGTTGTGCTAGGGTTTTTATTTGGAACTGCAAATATTGTTCTTTGATGTATAAGGCATATGATTTTGCTGGCATCCTGCACTGGAGATCCTCCATGGAGATACTTGCCATAGTTGCCAATTGGCTCTCCTTTTTTTATACTTTCCTCCTCAGCCATGTGTTCTCACCCTCTAGTTGATATTTCATCACTCTTTCCATATGGCCCACATCCTCTACACCTTTTGATTTAGAAATTTGCATCCAACGATGTGTCCTTTCTCTCTCCTTTTCAAGCTCAAAGAATAGAGGGATGGAAAATTTTGTGGTAGTACTGTCCCTCGCTCAATGAATCTGTAATAGGAGCTAATATTTGGCTACGGGCTAGATTCTTGTAGCTCGTGGGACTGTCATTTACTATCTTTTGAGTATCTGTCTCCCCTTGTACTTGCGTTGTTGCTTCTTTTCCTTCCCTTTTCCCCTGTTGTCCTTCCTACTCCTATTTTTGTGTTTCCTATAATTTTGACACAGTTTCCTCTAGGACTATCTGTGTTTCCTGTAGGTATGTCTATGTTTCTAGTAGGAGGCCTTTCCCTTTTCGAAAAGGGTTCAAAGGTTCTTTAATTTGTTTTTTTGAGGTTGACCTAGTGACAGGCCTCCTAACATAGGTGATTGGGGACCTTGGGGAAGCCTGTTTTGATGTACCCTCTTTGGCTCTCATTCCTAGAGGGACTAGATTTTCTTGTTCTCTTGGTGAACTCTCAATGATTTTAGGAGTCTTGGTAGGTGTTTGAGGTCTCACTTGTTTTATCTTGGTGCTCCTCCTCATTTTGAAGTATAGGGGAGTCTGTCTCTACCTCTTTCCTTTTGATTTTATAGGTGTATTTAGATAATTTAAGGCAACAACTTCCTCCTTCTTTGTGGGCTCAAGAGACACTCTTGGGGATTCCTCTCCTTTCTTGCTATGTATTTCAAGACTTGATCCATCCTTTTGTGGTTCTTCCCTATTGTGCTTTTCATCCTCTATCTCATTTATTTCTATCTACTCTTCTTCCTCTGGTTCTTCTTCTTCTTCTCCATGCTCCTCTTCTTCAGACTCTTCTTCATCTTCTTCAAGTTATTCTTGCTCTTCTTCTTCTAAGTATTATTCCTCTTCCTCACCACTATAAGTAGGGTCTCTTTCATACTCAATGGATTGAATTACATCTTCTTTATTCATGTCTCCAAATTTTGACCACATAATAGGGATTTTTAACTGGCTTAGGGCATCTTCTAGTATGAGTCAGATCAATCCATGATGTGTCAGTTTTTTATGCTTCTGTTCTTGTAACTTGATGCTCATGTCTATAATTGATTGCATTAAAATGTAAGGAACACTAAGTCTTCTATGAGGAGGTAACTCTTCTCTAGATCTCAGCTCATGGATGAGTCTGAATTGGTAACCATAAACTATAATGAGCCTAACCTCAGAAGAAATATACTTGAGAATGTGTTAGCCTACTTCATCCCAAGGATATGGAATGCTCTCCCTCCCAATCCCATTTTTGTCCTAAATTGGTTCCTCACCCTCTAAGAAAAAAATCTTCTTGGGAAATGTGTTGCTAGCTTTATCCTCTTTTCTCCATTGTAACCCTAGAGGAAGCGTAGTGATATTGCTAATGCTTTCAGGGGTAATTTTTACTGACAACCCCCTCACTACAACAATGGAACTGACTCTAGCTTGAGGTATGAGTGACAATGAAAATTCCCTAGCTATCTCATCATTATATCCTTTGAGTAGCTCGAACAATCCCAACCATTGATGCCTTATAATGATTTCTACCATAGGAGGATGTTGATGTATTCTAGTGGTTCTGGTGGGTTCCCTTCTGTTGAAACCCCCTGTCATCTTCTCTCTTTGTCAATATGATTGTATGAATTTTTAGTGGCTATAGCTTAAGAGATTTCCCAGGTGATGAGGGTTTAGAGTTTAGGAAGGTGATGAATACACTTCTCCTTTTACTCTACACAATCCCCCATGCAATTCTTCCTATCTCTATGCACATTGTAATTACTAAAATAAATGACAATTTCTTTTGTTTTTCTCTTTACAAATGAAAGCATAGGGGATATGGAACTTCCTTTCACTGCAATGCCTTGCTTGAGGAGAATTCTTAAATTGTTGGGCCCTAGGCACCCCCTCACAACATTTTTGACAATTCTCACTATTTCCTATAGTTTTCCTATAGATGCTCACTGTAGGATGACTGAGACTAGCTTTCCTGACTATTTCTTGTAGTTTCCTTATGTATCCTGTAGGTACTCACTATCAGATGGCCAAGAATAGATTTTTCTTGTATGGCTTCTCCAAGTGGCGCCAACTCTCAAAATGTTGAAATGAACAATGTCTTGCATGAAAGTTACGGAATATTTCTATTATGGTTGATTTCATTGAGTGATGTGTTGGCTGGCTAAGTACGTATTTCTCCTTTTGACCATTGGTCCCACTATTAGTTATCATGGAACCCTTCCTTGTAATCATCACCCACTCTTGTACAGTCTAACTCAACCACCTTTCTTATTCATTTCCTTTGTTGTGACCATGCTACATGTTCAGTTGAATAACACTTTAACTTTTTGTTATCTGGCTGAGGGTAGCCAAGTTAACTGGCCACCTTTGCTTATAAAACCAACTTTTTTCACATTCCTACACTTTCAATCATATTCATACTTATGAGAGAGTGTGGGGTGGGTGACATACATGTGGATTCCTCTTCTTTTTTGATGGATGCTGGAGGGTTGCTCTGTTGTGCTTCTCATGGTTCACGTACATCTTCTCTTCTGCTCTCTTTTTGTTGATTTTATTATGCTGATAGGTTGTCTTCTTGTTAATGTGCAAGTGTTGGCTTCTTCTATTACTGTTGAGCTTTGGAGAGGTGCCATAGTGCCTACAGTTGTGCTTCTCCTTTTCCAATGCATGGGTGATGAAGGTTGAGCTTGGAGTCTGTTGCTGCTTCAAAATAGTCGTATAGGGTTTCCTATAGTACTACAGGAAATCATGTAGTTGCCTATTTTTTTAAATTTATGTGGCCTTTCTTTTTCTTGGAGGGTGAATAGATATTGGAGTGAGTGGAAGGTGTGGCCATGGAGTGGTAGGTGAGGTAGGCTGTTGGTGTTATGCCCCTTTGATATTTATTTGTTTCTTCTCTTTTCTTTTTGTTTATTTTTTTATTTTTATTTTTTCTTCTTCTAAGTAAATTTTTTTTATGGACACAGAGGGTGACATGGTCATGAAGGGGTGTTGGTTGAGATGTGGTGAAGTCACTGGCCTCCTTTTTCCATCCAAAATAGGCATGCATCATGATTTTTCCATCGGAATCCAATTCCTATATATTTTCACGACTTCCTGTAGTACTATAGAGAACTCTTGTAGTACTACAGGAATCCTGTGGAAGTCACAAAATTGCCTGAAAATTGGATTTTTCTATGGTTGGAGATGAGTATGGATGTATGAACATAGGTGTTGGGTCTTGAAAATTTCATTCATTTCCATTACACTTTCACTATTATGTCCAATATATCACCTCCATTTCACCTCCATTTCACTACTATGTCACAACATTCATCCCACTTTCATTATCATTGGGCCACATTTATGTTTTTCCAAAATTTATTAATTCTTAGCCTTTTAAGTGAATTTGTGGTTAAAAATTAGAAAATAATGTGCATATGCTTATACATAACAAGTGGGTTGAGATTGTTGACATGTGTAGGTCAAAAGGAGGCTTCTAGAAGACCTTTATGTGACACTCTAAGGCCAAATTCGAATTTGAGTGGAAAGAATCATGGGATCATGAGGATATGTGTCACATCTCCTAATTTTATTGAAACTCTAAGAAGACATGTGTCTTATCAGTTCCTATTTTGATTAGGACTCTAGAGGTAGAGGGAGAGATTCAGGTGTTATATGGGAATAGTGTCCACACGGATGATGCTATTCCCACTAAGATGTGTGGCTATCCTAGAAAAAAACAATCAAAGTCTACTGTTGATTCCTTTTATGAAAATAGATGGGAGGAGAACCAAGAGGGCCAACCTGAGTCTTGTGCTCGATTCCCTCTCCTTCTTGATAGAGTTTCGCTGCTTGCTCTTTGTCTGCTCAACTTCAAAAGGACCTGTAGAATCACAGCAACATACTACTATGCAAGAAACATGGATCTAAATTCAAAAATAATGTAGGATCAGATGTACATTAACCATATACAAGCATATATAAACAAGTACACCAGGATATGGAAGGAAACAAGAATACCTTTATTTAGATAAAAGTAGCAAGAGGATTACAACCATGAGCAGCTCTGACCCAGCATCATCCTCCAGCTAAGAAGCCCTTCTTCCACCTCAAGAAAAGCAAAATCACCCAACACTATGAATGTACACCATAATACCAACAACACTTCTCTATAGATTACAAAATTCTAGCCTCTGGATATCTGTGATGAGGGATCCATATATAGATGATTACAGAGAGGTGAGTCATATTTTGGGATCTTGATTAGTGTCTTCTCTCTGATAGTTCCTGCTTCCACTTGGAGAATGAAGATCTCTT